>OY997386.1:0-227500 GCA_963921505.1 Phakellia ventilabrum | reverse complement strand
CAGGTTACGACAAAAAATGTCAATCGAACTGGAGTATAGCCTCGCTTCGCTCAGAATTAAGAGCCCCTTGCAAGATTAAATGGTTTAGGTCTCCATGGTAACAGGGTTAATGAAGTTTGCACATGTGCTTGCTTAGGTTCTCTGTCATGCCCTGAGGCACACTCTGTCATGCCCTGAGGCACACTCTGTCATGCCCTGAGGCACACTCTGTCATGCCCTGAGGCACACTCTGTCATGCCTTGAGGCACACTTGTGGTTGAGATTTCGAATCCTGTCAGTTGCAGCATTAAATGGACCATAACCAAATTACTGCACACTCTACATTCTCTCAAATTAGTATATGTAATAGCATGGTTTGGAGTGAAATTTGGGATAAATCATACGAGTAATGTACCAAGGATGGGGTTAAATTACACGAGGCGAAGCCGAGTGCAATTTACCATCCTAGGTACATTACGAGTATGATTTATCCCAAATTTCACTCCAAACCATGCTATCACATGTTAATCTTATAGCTCCCAACAACAGTGAAATTTCACATAACAACAGTGAAATTTCACATAGCAACAGTGAAATTTCACATAGCAACAGTGAAATATCAAGAAGAGTGAAATATCAAAATAATTTCATTGTTTCAAATAGGAGTTTACCATTAGCTCTACAATAGCTATGAGATTAAGGCAAGTAAGTCACTCATATAATTACTTAGCTAATCACATACTATATTAGTAACAGCACATTTACCTCTGTAGAGAAGTGCATGATTATATCTGTAATCATACACTTTTTACCCAAATGGCACAAGAATCCATGAGACTCCACGTTAATACATGATATTATCAGCCTTTGTTGAACTACAATTAGCTTGCCTAACTTCCCAAGGTCGATGCAGGTGCAGCCCGAGTTTATGGAGCTCTAACTGACTTATTAATTCCACCACCATTCATATTGCACAGGTACTAACTGACATCATCACCCAATAATTTATTTGATAGCGCTAAATTTTCGAGGAACAAAATTTTTTGCGGATTGGTCGCTGAAACATTTTGCGGAAACACATTTCGCGGACCAAGAATTCGGATAGCCCCGCCCATTTCAAGGTCTATATCTAGTATCGTAGCGGGATCAAGAAAGTTTTATATTCTGGGAAAACATTTCGCGAGCTTAATTTTCGCGGTCCGCATCCGCGAAAAGTATGCGCCTCGAAAATTTAGCGCTATGCGGTAGAAGTTAATTACGCAATTTTAACGTTAATTACGTTAATTTTGTAATTGTCATTTTTAGAAACAGCCAAAAGATTGTCCTTAATTATAATTGACACATGCAATATTATGGTATAGTATGTCTATGAATTTTACAAAAATTTTTGAAGTACAGCAGCTACAGATTGTAAATATCGCACAAGACAGACATTGCTGGTGCATAGTAAGTGAGATAATGACATTTATACAAAGAATTTTGTGGGGTCCATAAATTGTGAGATCATAAAATTCATGGACTGAAGAGAGATGCCATAAATGTAAATAGAGGAAAGTGCAATTTAGGCCATAGAGGTGACGACAGCGTCACTTGGCAACGCTTTCAAATAGGGCAGAAGATGCAGTCTTCAGAATATTTATTTCATTATAGAACTAATTTCCAGTAATGATATTTGCACACTTCACTTCGCTTTCACCGACACATCCTCTAACACAAGTTGTTCTTCTACCGAGACTTTCCAGCATCTCCACCATTCTCATGGCTCTTGCAACGTTTGCAAGGTTGTTATCCCAATGGTCATCCCATTGATCATCCCATGGGTCAGTGTTGTCACAGTGTACACGGTTGTCATCACTGCTGCATGTCAGTAACACTGGCTTTGTAGGGGCTGGTTCGGGTGGCGGCGCAAATATGGATTCATTACAACAGTTTTTGGGACTTCTGTGTTTTTGAACCTGGGAGGGGAGGGAAGGGGAGGGGAGGGGAGGGGAGGGGAGGGAAGGGGAGGGAAGGGAGGGGAGGAAAGGGGAGGGGAGGAAAGGGGAGGGGATGGGAAGGGAGGGGAGGGGAGGAAAGGAGAATGTCATGAAATTTGTAGCATGGCCTTGCAAGGGAAGGGATGTTCATTCATAAAGTCTTAATTGATCTTACTATGAATGGAGTCAGGGAATGACAGGTGGTGGGGAGGGGGGGGAAGGGCACTTACCATATCTCTGTGCCAATCCTTCACCATGTTGAGCACTACTGCGCGACTGTTTGGTCTGCTGGGGTGGGCATTGGACCGTGCATTACGCTGGGCACACACACACGCCTTCGTCAGGTTCTTCAGATAGTTATTACTCTTCCCAAACATCACAAAGTGAATCAGCCCAAGCTGAGAGCAGTATTCCACACGAGCTGCAGCCTGCAGAATAATGCACAGACGAGTGTATGAGTACCTTGCAGTGCCATACAGCAAGGTGACCTGTAGGCTAATTGGGTTTATGACCATTACAGGTACATGTGCTGCTTTGTGGGACGATTCTTCAACTAATTGGCTGCCATAGCAATGGTGCAAACTCTATGGGGAAACCAACCCAACTATCAAATACTGACCACAGTAATGCCCTTAGGCCAGTGAAGGTGGCCTGTATGTTTAATTTAGGTTTAGATTTTCAAAGTGCCTTTGAAAAAGTTGCTAATTGGTCAATGGGCCCCCAGTATTGCAGACACTTATGAGTGGTTGCGACTGAATGCCTGAAGCTCCACAACTGTAAATACTAAGCTAATTAAGTTATTATAACCTTTGGATGGCAGGAAATTGCTTGAGAATTGTTTTCATAAGTTTTCACTTTGTACCAATGCTTTGCTTCATCAAGTGTCAACCACTTTATATTATGCTAGGCTCCCAGAGAGTTGTACATGACAGAACATACTAACGGGATATTTTTCCAGGGCCACAATATTCACAGTGCAGTTGCTAATATAATCTGTCACCTGCATTGCATGTTAACAATCTGCATGCAATCTGTTGCTATTTCTTATAACAAGACCCACTTCACAACAGATATAAATGTTGGAGTAGCTAAAATTACTTTACCCTTTCGTTTCTGCTAATGGGGCATCTGCTTCCTGTTGCCTCAGTGAAATATTCCTGTTGAAAGTCACTGTTTCCAGTGTCGATAGGGATGCCTTCGTTGTCCAGAATCTCATTCTGCGCCTCTGTGCGACATCTTTGAAAGTTTTTATTCCTTGGAGAGTCATTCCTGCTCAATGCTGTAGCAGTTTTACAGCACTTTCTCCAACGGTTGCCATCACAGCACTGAAAGGTGCATGTGTGTGTGTGTGTGTGTGTGCATGTAACAGAAAGAATCAGTAATTTACAGGGCAAATATCTGATAAAGTATTTTTGGTGAATTGGCTACATGCATGCAGGCAGTCGGAGACTTGACTTTAATTACCATCAAGAAACCGTACCTTTGAATAAATCTGCAAAATTCCAAACATACTCAGCTGAGAAGACACACAAGTGCATCGTACAGCAAAATGCAGTATAACGTACCTCGTCTTTAAGTTCTTGAAGACTGAAAGCTGTAGTCGTCTGCCTACGAGGACGCACTCGATTCCCTCCATTACTTCTCACTATTAGTAGCAATAGTAACAGAACACTCAGCTGCAGGCTGAAATCCATTCTCAGTGTAATCTTCAGGTTGCACTTCGCAAACTTTTGCAGACAGCTATTTGCTCAGTCATAAATCGGCGCCTGCAATGAATGAACGAAGTGAGGTGGGCGGCCTCAGTTATAGTCGCTAGTCCATAGCACTGCGGGGGACGACGCGACCACGATACCATACCCCATGAACACATTACTGTATGCAAATTAAATAAGGTGACATTCCTAGCGTGTTTCGTTTACATAGCTAATTAAAATTATGATTCAGTCGTGTGTCATAACATTATTTAGTCTCCAGTGCTGTACGCGCGCGGTAGCCGAGGGCCCCGGGGCCGGGGGCGGCAACCCTAGCCCTGAGACCACGTGTCATAAATCTCTTCTCATGTTATTTTGGTTATAATTCTACTGTACTGTACTGTCTCATAGGCCGGATTTTTGGCCTGCTGCCCATGTGGTGGGTCGTAAAAATATCTATCTATCTATCTATCTATTGATATTTTGCCAGCATCAGTATTTGAATTTTATGCTGTGAGTACATGATAGAGTACAAACATGCCCAGACCAAGACTTACACAGAATACACAACACACAAAATGCTATAATGCAGCTGCCTTTGATTCCAATAGCTCCATCAGAGACTGAATAGTTCTCACAACAGTTTTTCTGGCAGCCCTAATTCTCTGCGATCCAAGTGTTTCTATATTGTCCAGTTCCAGGAGGTATGACATCAACATCTCCTCAATGAAAACATACTGCTTTGTACCTTTCTTGCCAACAAAACCTTCAACCTTTGGTCGCATGGCCTCGACCTTGGACAGCGTTTGTTCAATGCATGCCAGCCGTGACTTTACTTCGTCTTCTGAGACAGAGCTAGTGTCCAGCTCAGTTGCAGAGGGAGGCACTTCTTCTGGAAGGAGTTTGGGATATAGTCCATGGGGGCTCTCGTTTTCTCTTCCAAGCTGTGCTGGAGTTTCTCCTCCAGTTTGTGCTAGAGCTTCTCCTGCTTGAACTCCCTCCTCTTTGCCAACAGCCTTGCCTGGTGAAGCAGGTGGCAGGGTATGTTCATCAGGCCTTGCGGCCATTTGTTGGCCTTCTTGAGAGGCTGGTATCTGAGAATCAGGGTGCTGTTGTACTGGAACACCAGTGCGTCTATCACTTGCCTCCATTGCTACCACTGTGTTTGTCGGAGTAGCTCGTGCGTGTGTTTGTCCATCATCTTTTTCGCTTTCGCGTCTCTTGCACACTTCTGCCTGCTGAGGCCCCCTCTCCATAGCATCTTGCGGTTTAGCCTCGAGGGGGGTGTGGCCTGGGAGCGAGGCTACTTGTGGCTTAACTCTCTTGCCTGCTGGCACTCTCACTCTTGATCTGGTGGGCGGGTCACTCTGCGGTCTCCATGGTGACACAGTTAGGCCATCATGGAAGGGAAACAGGTTGAAGGGGTCACGGTACATTGAGGGGTATCTCGGCTGTCCATAGCCATAGAAAGGATGGTGGTAAGTGTCGTACTCATTGGCATGGAATGGAAACCTTGGGTCGTCCCAAGTCGTATGACGATTTGCATGGTCCACAAAAAATGGCCATCCTGTGAAGGGATCCATTTTCATCTCCCACTGTTCGGGTAACGGGATATACACTGGCTGGGCGGTAGGTCCACCTGAATAGTTGTACTGTCTGTCACTGTATTGATTTCTAAAATCGTTTGCACTTAGGATTTCGCTTGCATTCATGATGGCGTTGGGAAGCAGGTCCTTGATATAGGCTTCATCTTAGAGTTCCAGCATGAAGCAGAATCTTCCAGAAGTCGCGATGCTTCTCGAAGAGACGAGATCCAGAAGGTTCTCGAGTGCCCGCGGCATGGTACAAGTCAGTGGGGGGATTCCCTGTTTTGTTTGCTTCCATCACGTCAGAGCCAGTATGGCTCGAAGACATTTTGGCGGTAGAAATTAAAATTTTCTGAGAGCCGATGCATATGGATACCCAAGTCCAAGATCACGACTCCGAAGCGCTCGTGTCTACTGAGAGGCTGAGCAGCGACTCTCCAGTCATGTGGCCCGACCAGAACTTCTGTGAGTGGTTTTTGTCGTGTGTGGTAGCGCTGAGACTGCTATCATAGACCCCTTCTTACCCTCTCACAGTTGGTGACTTCAATCCTTTGGTAAGTTGACTGACCTGGGTATCTCGCACGATGGTGCTCGTTCTCAGGAAGGAGGCTCCTGGTTTTTCATGAACACGTAACAATTTGAGTCTCATTCCCAATTTAAATTGTAGATATGCAGGGGTTCATACAGGGGGAAGACCTGGGATATCCCCCCCCCCCCAAGAATTTTCACAACCAAATTTCAGCATTACTCTAGAATGTTCTGTGCATGTGCTAATTACTTTAGAATGGTATAAGTACCTCCAGAATGCCTCAATCTCATAGCATCTATTTGTTCAAAAATTTCCTGGGGGGGGGGGGGGCATGCCCCCAGACTCCCCTAGGCACGCCCTCCGTGTCAACACCAAACTTTGGAGTTCCCCCCCCCCAAACTCAAATCCTGTATGAACCCCAGGTATGGGAATGAAATTATGGTTGTCGTCATAGTTACGTAACCTCTTCTCTTCCCTCCTCGCTTGTCTTCCTCCTGCTCTCAGCACCTCTCACCTGCCCCTCCAAAGTGGTTGCTGGACGTCCAAAGAGATGACTACCGTATGATCAATGGTAGGTCATAGTTGGAGGCATTACATGACTTTGAGAGAAATGTCTAATGGTACCGTGCTATTTCTTATCACAGCTTAGTAGGCAGCACATATCAACAGACTGTGTACTTCCGGGGCTTCATTTAAGGGGGGTAGGGGGGCTGCCCCCTTGGAAACTTTGTGCCCCCCTTGGGGATTTCAATCCTTCAAAATTGAATACTATGCACTATACACCCCCCCCCCCAATGTCTTCCGATGTGCTTTTGCCCCCCATTGGGGATTTTTTCTAAATGAACCCCTGACTTCCTCAGTTAAATTATACTGTAACACACACACACACACACTCAGAGTTTGGCAGCCTGACCCACTCACAGCTGATGGAGAAGGTTCGAGCTCTGCAGAACCTGGCTTTCCAGCTCGGAGTTGAGGAAGGTATGTAACCGGTCTGACCCTCGCAACAGGCATCCAACCCTAGCAACGGGCATCCAACCCTAGCAACAGGGGTCTAACCCTAGCAACATGGGTAAATGGGTGTGGTTTCATGGGCTCGTGACACTATATTTGCGTGGCTATTGTCTGTAGGGAGGCGTACTTCTGTGGCACAGTTAAAAATGAAAAGAAATATAAAATTTCAACGCTTCACCTCACCCAATTACCCTTTCATGGGTTGCTGCCTATGTGGCGACTGCAAGGTGGGGACACCCCATCCACCACGCCGCTGCACTGTGGCGATTTCCGGTGCCAGAAAAGAATCCTTGATTGGCAAAGCCTGACTCCGTTGGGCGGTAGCTTGCGTAAACTTATGCTCACATAGCTGACAGGTGGGTGGTGTTTGTGTAGCAAAGAGTCTTTGTAATGGACCTCACGGTCGTGCATTTTTAGCCCCCCCCCCCTTTTTGCCCTACCAATTCTTCTAAGCAAAGTGGATTAACCCCTTCTTGCCTTACCAATTCTAAGCAGAGTGGATTAACCCTTTCTTGCCTTGAGCAGAATGGATTAATTAATAACCCCTTCTTGCCTGCCAATTCTCCTAAGCATAGTGGATTACTATGCTTCGTAGCTATTTGGAACTGACGGTAGTTTGGCAAAATTTTATTGCGACGTTTTGATAGCTCTTTGGCAAGAGACGTCTCACCAATAGCCATACACAACACTCAGCAGTAGCCGCACATGCTCTTGATGAGCTCCACCATGATGACGACTTCTACAAAAGAAGGATTAAAGAGGCACTGTTGATCAGAACACTACAGCAATTTTAACCAAGACTGTGGTTTGGCAATCAGTCCCGTGTGGAACTCGTTTGTTTAGTATTTGTATTTGTTTCTGTGTACGACTTACTTACGTAATTAATTGTAACTTCCGTTACTTAAGAATTCATATTTCATTGTCACACCTGTGCCATTCCTGTATTGCCTGATGAAGAAAGCCAAAGAGCTATCAAACCGACGTTGCAATAAAATTTTGCCAAACTACCGTCAGTTCCAAATATCTACGAAGCATAGTAATGGCTGGTACGGTAACAATGACTCTCAAAGAACACATCATAGTGGATTAATTAACCCATTCTTCCCTTATCAGTTCTCCTAAGCAGAGTGTTACCATTTCTCTTTCAGCTGCATACCGTTGCCACGGATATCACACACATAACATCTAGGGTGTGTGGGCTAGACTCTAACGAGGTCACCCTTAGCTCAGTTAGCTGCTCTCTCTTCTGTGGTTGCAGCTGAAAGAAAACCTCTCACAATTGCCGACAGAGACAAAGGCCACGCCAACAAAGACTAGACCGCAAGCCATACGATTAGCATAAACAACTGTGAGAATAGCGGCATCACTTTGAAGTTTGCCGCAAACATTCCTAGGTCTGGTCATACGAGACATGACTTGGGGAGAATATGTAGCTACTGGGTGCTCACGCTGTGGGCCACCTCTGCCATTGCTCAGTGAGTAGTGTAGACCTAGCCTCGTAACAAGGCCACACACACCCTCGAAAGAGGGTGAGGGTTAGAGTTTCGTGGACTGGGAAGGAGGCTACTGTAGACCCAGTGTAGCTGTGGGGAAAGGGGGGAAATAACCTAAGTTCCCTCCCCCCCCCCCCCCCTAAATTTCAGAGAAGACTATATCATTAGTTTTGTGTTAAAAGAACTACAAATACTGTTAATACTGCTTCCAGGAGCATAAATTTACTCAAAAATGGCTTTAGAATCAATCTTAGGGAATTCAAAAATCAGGGGGCAAGCCCTCAGACCCCCTAGCAATTCGTGCTTCGAAGAAGCACAGGTCACTGCTTTTCCCCCCTCCTAACTTGAAATCCTGTATGAAGCTCTGATGAGACATCTGTCACTGCAATGCAGTTTTGCTCTTTCAAAATCTGGCAGCTGAAATTAATTAAATATAACATCATCAATCTCCATGACTACCCCCGCACGGTTGCAGCTGCCCGGAGGGAAGCACGCATACCAGGCATCCTCCACCACTGGCCCCCCCGCACAACACAGCATTATTTTGACCATGGAATTTGTAGTGGTACACCTACTCCAGATGCGAGCCCTATTTTCCCCGAGACACACCAGTGTATGCATAGCTGTAAATAAGCCTCTGTAACCATGGCAATCCCAAGGTAAACAAACTGTCTCCTAGGCCATGCCGTTCCCATCCTACACATGTGAAAAATGCATGTCTCTGAGTACCAGCCAGCACACAGCTGGAGAATTTCATTTTTTAATTTGCTTAAAAGGATTATTTAACTGATGGCCTGTCATCTCTATGGCAACCAATATTACTGCCTATAGACTGCGCTATGATAGTGTAGTCCATCTCAGCTATGATATGCCCAGTCAGAATTATATTTTCAAGGTACTGGACAAATTATATTTTAAGGGCAAGTGCATTCTCTAATCTGATAAAGAAAAAACTGAAGTATAAACTACCATAGGGCTCAATGGGTGTCCTCAAATGGATTGCAGGGCAGGTCCATCAATTAGGCAGGAATTTTACACACAGCTGTTGTAATAATATTACTACTAAATATAATAATGGTTTGGAACTAAAGCCGGAAATGGATCAGAAAGGACTGTTGTCTAGAGAAAGAACTGTGTTGTTGCTGGCTGTGCAATAAGTGTTTTCAAGTGGGATCACCAAAACTATACGAACTGTGACCTGTGGACATGAAAGTTCAGTACACAATAAATATATTTTTATAGAGGCAGTCCATTAAGGTCATTTGCATCTAGCAACTGTTGCTAGGGCGCCATCTTCAGAGGCAAAGTTAATAGTTATTTTAGAATTCATACAGCAGATGGTGGATTTACCATTTACCATTATGATGTAATGGGGGATAAAAGTGAGCACTAAATGGAGGAAAACTACATCAAAGCACGTTTTCCTGTATTTTCTCCATTTAATGCTCACTTTTACTCCCCATTACATCATAATGGTAAAGCCATGCCCCTGTTAACGTTCATATATATCATTAACTCCTTTGTACCTTTACCATTATGATGTAATTAGTAGTTAATCAAAAGTATTAGTTAAAAATTTAGTAGAGGCCAAAACAGATTTAATTAGCATACTATACAATTTTTCCAAGGCAAAGCAAAAAGAAAAGGCAATTACAATTGTATTTAACAATGCAAGACAATGCAATACAGAACAAAAAAGGCAACAAATTAGATACACATGTAGTAGTATACTAAAAATTATAAAAATAGTGTATATAAATAAATTACTAAAGTCAGACATATACCAAAATAAATTAATTTTAAATTTAAAAAAAAATGTACCATTTTAGTTAGTTAACTGAAACTAAAAGGTATTTTAGTAATATCTTAGAAATTTTAGTTAACTAACTATAACTAAACTTAATTTTGCACTCTAAACAGTTTTAACTAAAACTAGAACTAAATTATATGAAGCCATACTAAAACAACACTAGATGTAATGGGGGGTAAAAGTGAGCACTAAATGGAGAAAATACAGGAAAACATGTAAACAAGCATGTTCTTACGTTTTTGTACAAGAAAACTACATCAAAGCACTTTTTCCTGTATTTTCTCCATTTAATGCTCACTTTTACCCCCCATTACATCATAATGGTAAAGGGTCCATTGCCCCTGTTCATTAACTCCCTTGTACATCAATAGCTAGGAAAAACAGGAGCCAGGCTGTCTGTAGGAAGCTGTCACATGGAGCCAGGCTGTCTGTAGGAAGCTGTCACATGGCTCGCTTCATTATTGGAGACTTCTCATGGCTCTTTCCCCCTTCGACACACACGCATCAAATGCAGCTAGGCAGATGAGTCGTGGGAGGTGCCTGAACGTGTTTGAGCCACTGCAGCAGAAGACGGAGCGGCCACAGAAGAAGCAGAAGAACAGGCAACAGACGTAGCAGCTGCCCATCCTGGTGGCGCCGGGTCAGATCCAGCTTTTACATGCAGACAAACAGTTACACATATAATTATGGTCCTGACGTTACGGGAATAGGTTCATGGCCTGGATCGGAATGAGTTCCCAAGTTCCTCTCATCCAAATGAAGTTAATTTTCCTTTTCATAATTTCCACTTTATTGGTCAACAGGGACCATACATCTCAAGTCATCTTTCCTTAATTGATTTTTTATCCATTGGTATGATCACCAATGTTGTTAAAATTTAATTTCTGTAATTGGCTCCCTCTCAAGGCCACTCCACCTTTCTCATCCAATCCTGTGATATGGTTTGCTGTTGTGTCTTTCCAAGCTAATGCAGTAAACAAGAATTCATAGTCAAACAAACTCTTCTCTTTTGATGAGGTTCTTTTGGCTTCCTACCATAGCCCTGGATATGTGACCTAATTATATCCATGGGTGGACTAATTAGGTAAACGAATGGGGTGGGAAACTTTAATACTATTAATTAATTTAGGGTAACCGGTTGGTAATCTTATCTTCTGAATGTCTCCAGTTGTGGGATTAACATTGCCTTTCTGCTGTTAATTCTGACTTTGTTAATACCCGCTGGCAGGATGCACGTCTTTTGCCGCTGATGACATTAGCGGTGTACGGCGGAGACAAAAAAACTTCCAAAATTACTCATGGTTACTGCAACTCGCCATACAGCCAAGAATCCACTACCCTGTGGTTTAAGACAAGTACTAACAATTGCTTTAAATCTGTAAAAGCACTTCAGTTATTTGCGTATACATGTAATTCCATCATATTTAGTAGCTCACCTCCAGGGAGTCCGGACTCTAGATAAGGTGTTCTCCCGGACACCCCAACATGCAGTCGAGTGGTCACACTACACAGAAACTGTCTCCTAGCTAATTAAGCCTTTGTGCATCCTATGCATACAAAAAAGCACGTCTCTAGTGCCCACCAGCACAGAGAAATCTCATTGTTCCATTTCTTAATTACTTCGGCATTTTACTCCAATTGTAAAATGACTTGACTCTGAGGCCCATCCTCCTGCAATCAAGACATCGGAGCTGGCAGACTCTCAAACTGTCGGTGTTACAGGGCTCCATGGAAGTGACACCTCTTAGGGCTATCTAGATCATGCATGGTTTGCTGAAACTTGCTATACGATCCAGTACCCTGCACTTTTTGGAGACTGGTGCTAATGAAAATGGTAAAAGCACTCAAGTTAGTCAAAATATTTGTGAATAATTACATTGTTTTGGGTTGCTCAATCCTGTGCAGGGTGTCTGGACTCTGAAATCAGCATGCTAAGGTGCTCTCCCAACATGCAGTCGGGTGGTCACACTAAACACAGAAACTGTCTCCTAGCTAAGCCTTTGTGCATCCTACGCATATGAAAATGCATGTCTCCAGTGCCCCCCATTAGTGCACAGCTGAAAATTTCATTTTTAATGTTCTCATTAATTAACTATTGAGTCGGCATTTTCGTTAATAACATAATAGCAGCTGATGAACCCAACTGTGAAATGACTTGACCCCTCCCAGCAATCAAGACATTGGAACTGGTAGGCTATCAAGGTGTCAGTTAGTGAAGAAAATTGGTGAGTCTCCGGGTTGTTGAGGAAATCTCGGACTTATACAAGTCCAATATTTCCTCAACTCACCAATTTTCTTGATTACTTGCAAGTATTGACGTGAGACTGAAGCTGTAGTAGGGACCGGTCCCTTTCTTGTTCAAGGTGTCAGTTAGTGTTACAGACGCTCCAACGAAGTGATACCACTTAGGGAAATGCATGTCCTGCCAACTACTAATGCAAGATCCTCGTGGTTTGCTATAAATTGCTATACAGCAAAGAATCCACTGCCCTGCTAAGTCTTGTTCCCAGACCCTCCTTGAGAAAAAGACTCCTGTCGTGCAGTTTAAGGAATTTGCTTTAAAAGCACACGCTCATTATATAGACACATCACATTTGGTTGCTCACTTCCAGTGCAAGCCTGCACACTGCCGGGAGCCAGGACTCTGAGACACATCAAACATGCAGTCACATGTATAAAATGCCAAGTCCATTAGTTAATATTTTTATGCAGCTGTGTGCTGGAGACATGCATTTTCATATGCGTAGGATGCACAAAGGCTTAGCTAGGAGACAGTTTCTGTGTTTAGTGCGATAATCTGATGATCCAACTATAAAACGACTTGACCCATGAGGGCATCCCCCCAGTAACCACGGCATTAGAGCTGGTGGACTCTCAAAGGTTTCTGCAATAGCGAGTGCTCAGTAGTCCATGCCTACTGCTCACTGCATGAGAAGCTTACTCCTAGCCTTGTTGCCAGGTCGCGGCAACGTTTCGCTGCTTGCAGTAAGAAAAGCTTTTCATACTGCAAGTGACGAGAAGCTGGAAGGAGGGACCGGAATCGAGACTACCATTACTCCTGACTGCAAGTTCAAGAACACCATTCCAAAATTATGTTTTTGATGCAATTTCGCCAAATACTATATCACAGTTTGTAATAATACCGCAGTTTGTTATCAACTGCAGTACATTGACACAATAAATACATGCACACTACCTTATCGTGCAGGGGTTGTTATGGTACAAAACAGAGGAGAAAACAAGTTGAAAAAGTGCTTTACCATTGGGCTATTGCTGCAGCTACATACGTCCCACCTGTGGCACGGGTCACGAGTGCTGGGGAGGGGAGGGGAAGGGAGGGTGGTAGGAGTAGAACTACGCACTTTCAATAGAAAGCTAACCACTGAACAATACTTGCTAGATCACATCCACTGTTCTCCAAACCTACTATACTCCTATAATTTATACTAACTAGACCACACCCATCTACTTACTAAATCCCACCCCTACCGAAACCACACCCACTACACTCCTATCAACTAGACCACACCCACTTAATCACCACCCCCCACCACACTCCTGTCTACATACCTGCTAGAGAGCGTAGGTCCAGATGAAGGAAGTGACTCCGCCCACCAGAAGCCCCCCGGACAGGAAGAAGGCCATAATGGTTGAGGCAGTCTCCCGGCGGTCTACCTGTACTCTCCTACGGAGGGAGGAAGGGGGAAGAGAGGGAGTTACCCTCTTATTAAGCGTCCATTATGGTGTATCTGCCTGCTGTCTGTTAACAGAGCTCCACTGTAGGTAGAGGGAGAGGTTCTTTGACTCACTGAGGGGCGGAGATCATGGCGACGGAGCCGAGGTAGCCATTGGAGACACCAAACACTGTTGTGAAGATGATGGGGTAGGCATCGGAGTTGAATGCCACTTGAAAGTGGCGCCCCTTTGCCGGTTGGAAGTTGCAGAAGATGAAGAGAGGGATGAACGCAAGCCGGAGGGCACTGAGACAGAACAACACATAGCGATGGCTGCCAACCTGTACACAAGGTGTGTATGTGTGTGTAATAGTCAACTGCATAATTCATACGGGAAGGGGGGGGGGGGTGTGACCTCCCCCCTCCCGAACATTTCTTCAAATTTGATCATTTTTATTAATACTCAGTATTTAATTTTCCAGCCTACTGGGGCTTAGGGTTATGGCAACATTAGAGCAGAGGGAGGGGAGTACATGTATGCCTCCAGACCCCCCGGGGGGCAGGACTCCACCTCCATATCATTGCAGAATTCTAAAGCTAAAGTCATAAGTTCCCCAAGTGCTGAACCTCTATGGGGTTACGTCCACCGGACTATTTCCCATTACGATGAAAATTACCCTGACTAGAGAGGACAAGATTGTGTTACCTGAAGAACTGCCCACCTCTTGTGTGGCTTCTGTACTCTCTGACCTCTGATGGGATGTGGTTGACCTCGCCCAGTTAGAGGTCAACCCCATCCCATCAGACCAATCCAGCATTCCTTTGACCTAATGAATAGGGCCCTAGCCTCTCCTTAAAAGGTAGGTGATCAGAGGGGTGAGGCCAGCGCTCCTCCCCTGCCTCCCATGGGTGGGCCACCGTGCCACACACAGTTGCCCAGACTGTCTCATGCGAATCATACACTATGTAGTTGAGGTATGCAACAGCTGACGTGATGAGGTGATAATGGTCGCCATGAATGCAATCTCGCTATTCAGCAGGTATTCATACGGTCTGGAGGCCTTGGGGTTTCCCAACAGCCCTATTCATTAGGAAGTAGTAAGTCAAAGGAATGCTGGATTGGGATGCGGTTGACCTCTAACCGGGCGAGGTCAACCGCATCCCATCGGAGGTCAGAGAGTACAGATGCCACACAAGAGGTGGACAGTTCTTCAGGTAACACCCGCCAGGCTAACTGCTGGGGCTAACTGCTGGGGCTCCACGGACATGAGCACAGCACTAATCTGTTCCCAGACTCACATACACATGTTAATAAAAGAAACTCCAAAAAAACAAACAAGAACCCAGGGGGTTCAAGCCAAGACTCTCTGCTTACTAGCCAGATGCTCTTACCCACTGAGCCACAGGAGCTGCTGAGCAGCAGGCAAGATTTATAACTACTAAACCCGCTAGTAGCACTTGCCAGAACATGTAGGACCTAGCCAATCCCAACTGTACTATTGATGCTATTCATCACCCTTCAACGTGCTCAGCATGTACATATACACGTCTCCGTTCCACGGGGCAAGTCAGATGCTGTGTTATTCATAATTGCTTCATTACATCATGATTGCTATATATTAACTAAGTGACATCATACTCATTCCAGATGCAATACAAGGGGAAGTCCCTATTCAATTTCTAGTCGTTATTGCTTGAGTGGGCTATGTTGAACTAGTCACTACTGCAGGAGTTTAGGTAGACTTTGAAAGCAAACAGTCTGTGTAGAGAAGTATCGTAATGTCCTCTGATAATTGATGCTCCGCACAGCATAAAGCCAATTGCTTAGACATGCCTTGTGACACTGTAAACCAGAATTTTATCAGTCTTGTTCCTTCAGTGATGGGCAATGTGATTATACCTTAGTCTAGGACCAGGCCTTTAGTTACTAAGGCGACCCAGCTCAGGTATGATGTCTCATGTGACATCATGTGATCCCCATATGGACCAATGCCAAGATTACGTAACTCACCATAACCCAGTGTGTGATGTATCTGCCTGCAAAGTCCGTCACGTTGAACAGCAGGAAACACACGATTGGAGAGAAGTACACTGCAAGTACAGAAGGTAAAAACAAAAGCTCTCCGACTCAGTTTCACCAAAACATCCGAACGGGAAATACACATAGCAATGAGAAATTTGCAAACTAATAGTTATTTAACTATTAGTTTTGCTACGTGAAGCCCGCCATCGAAATTCGATACTCAATAGCTCAAGGCACAGGCCGATAAAACGGATGGTGGGGTCGGTATGTAATTTTTACTAACGTAGTCATGTGAGGATCACATTTCGACCAGAGTCTCTGTGTCACACGTGGACATTTTGGCGAAACTGGACTACCCAAATGACTACCCTATTTCCAAGATCAGACGCCGTCCTTGTTAGCCACCGCCCTCGAATTGTAGCCGCACCTCTGGACGTGCTGAACGTAAGAGTCACCTCCTTCAATGGTGGCCACGGCTAGGACTCAAGCACAATGTGAACAAGGCTCAGGTCAGCGAAATATTGCAGCTGCAGACAAGAGTAGAGTGATAGTAGTTATCCAAGCTCACCTTTGACGACTGTGAAGGGATCGGAGCCCGAGCGAGGCTGCCTGCGAATCTATACTTTTGAAATTCTAGGCTAGCATTTCACCGTGTGATAGCTCTGTGACCGCCTCGCTTTAGTAGCAAGCAAACGGTCCAGTGTAAAAAACGCCACCTTCGAATAGTAGCCGCAGAAAATCATGTGATGAAATAATTAATTAGTAGCTGCAACACCTGATTGCAGAAATACGGTTTGCACAAAACAGTTTTTTCTCGTCTCTGTGTCAAGGAAGTCGTTATTAATGGTGTTTATTAACTGCCCACCTGACGTCCATTGGGAGGAGTCGGGGTCGGAAGCGGTGGACTTGATGGCCGACAGGACGGCGGGGAACAGGGTCAGTGTCACTGCGAACACTATGAACACACTGATAGCATACAGCCATATCTGGAGAGAGAGAGAGGAATTAGTATCACATGACAATCAGGTGATAGTATTACTGTGATCATGTGACAGGGAAAGATGGTCATGCAGTTTGAATTCAGTTTCACCAAAACGTGAGGCACACATTGCAACGAGAAATTTAGAAAAAACGTAATTATTAATAGTTACTTAACTTCATCAGTTTCGCTGTATGCAGCCTGCTGTCTAAATTCAATGCTCAAAAGCGATGACGTTCAAGGCTTAAATCGACAAGAAGGATGCTACAGTAGCTACACGGATAAGCGTTGTTTAACCAGCTAGGGGCGGAGTTGTTATGTAATAATTATTAATTAGTAGTTGATAGCGTAGTAATGTGAGGATCACGCTTTCCCCGAGATTCTCGGGTGATGTGAAGACATTTCGATGAAACTGGAATTATGCCACTGTACTTACTTCTTTGAATATTCTCCAGTACGGGGGGGTAGTGTTCACTGCTCGGGCGTTGATGGAGGCACGAAGAGCTACAGAGGAGACGGAATAATCAGTAAACTTTTAGACCTTTAACCTGCGAGCTCTCTCGGAGGCCGACCTGCTTCCTGTTTTGACTTCTTGCTCTTCACACTGGTCTGGGCCATGTAGTAGTGAACAAATTTCTGAAGGACAGGACAAACAGGCATAGTAATTCAATCCCTGTCTAAAGAGCAAATATTTCCTGCACACTTTCTAATTACTCCAGTAAACTATATCATGCTTAGTACTACATGGATACACTCTGCACACTAGCTTTCGATTACTTGGATACTTCCTGCATACTACCCTACATGTATATGTATACTTCCTGTACACTATGTGAAATACTAAACTAATACTACACATAACTACTACAATACTCCTTGCACACTACAGTGACATACACTCACCAATCTCAACAGCGGAATGAAGGAGAGCAGACAGAGAAGGATGATCACCACGGCGACCGAAAAATAGCCAAACACACTTCCTCTGGAGAGATGGTCGGCGTTGCCTCCGGCAGCAATGGAGATAATGCTGGCTAGAGCGGCAAAGATCCCAGCAAAGGCCTGCCCACTCATCACCACCGACGTGTACTTGGAAGGAAGAACTCCAGCGAAACCAAATGTGCTACTCTGGAAGATGGCTGAAGATACTGCAAGGATGTGTATGTGTGTGTGATGGAAAGTTGAGTACTACCGTTAAATAACTGCAGTTAGTTGAGTATTACTGTAAGATAACTGAAGTAAGCTGTAACTAGTTATCTTACAGTAATACTCAACTTTCACTACATATTTTAAAGCAGCAGAAGCCATATACACAGCAGTTTAGCAGAGGCTGTACAACTATGGTTGTACATAGGCCACATACAGTTCTGTACATTCAGAATTCAAACAATTTGTACAGTTAAAATTTTTAGCAACCCCACCCACATGACAGCCATTTAGCAACCCCACCCACATGACAGCCATTCTTCGCGAGGTATCTCTACAGAAACGTATTAAGTCCTAGTAATATAAGACAGGATATGCCCCCAACCAGAGACTCACTGTTGATGAGGACCACAATGATGAGAGTGACTCCAAAGAAAGGGTCCACCCCTGCAGGAAGACAGAGGAAGGTAGTCGAGCAAGGTCACTAGCCACTAACTTCCAGAGGAAGGCTCATGCACACTAACTCACAGGAAGAAGTGTCTACACCCACAAAGGCAGTGGTGATGGCAAAAAAGGTCAGCATGGAAACCAGGGCAAAGAACATCCGGTACTTGTAGTGCACCCTGCAGGGAGGGAGGGGGGAGGGGCAGGAAGGGATGGGGGAGGGGATGGCATTAGACAACTCCTCCTTCTTTGCCAGGCCCTAAAACGAACACTGTAAATTCTTAAACAGGTCTTGCCTGCCAATACAATAATAACCACTTTATCATTGACATGCAATCATTTATTCTATTCCCATTCCATTCCACAAATAAATCTAGAAAGGAAACTGCTTATTATAGCATATGCACATAATGATGACATCATCTTTCTCACTTGCTCTGCAGCCAGATGTTGACCCCTGACATCACTAGGATGGGAAACATGGCTGCCACGGAAAAGAAGTTCTCAAAGTCGTTACTGAAACCATGGCAACTGGTAGTATTGTTCGATGAGGCAGGGCAGCTGAACTTGTCCTTGAAGTACTGAAGGATGTGTGTAGGTAAATGTATGTGAATGGACCACCACGAGTGTTTTCATACTCCAGCCTAGAACTGGTACTTGTTTCTTTTCATATGCATGACGAGGCAAAGAATGAGCATGGCTGGGAACTGTTTCAGTTCTCAGGCAACAGAAACGAGTCAGTCAAACCATTCTTCTCAAAGCCACTCTCCGAGGCCAGCCTGTACCTTTGGCTGAACGCTCAAGTGGTGTCGCTACTCTATGGACGTGTACCTTTCCTACGAGTGTCTCCTACCCGTGTGCTAGCCTCGCCCCCAGGCTAGCATTGCGTTTTCACTAGCTACTGGAGAGCCTGGTACCTTTTCTCAGGTGATTTAACTTATATAATTAGGGACCGATCAATAGACGGTTGCACTTCTCTACCTGTCTAGCTGTGGTACAAACGGGCTTCAAAGAGTAGCTACAATAAGTGTAGATTAGGTGCCTTCCTTCATTGTCCGAGAACTGCAGCTGTCCTCGCCCACGTAAAAGGTCACCCTTCTACCTTCCACATCATGTGGGCAGAGACCGCTCAATAGATGGTTGCACTTCTCTACCATTTACTGGTGACAGGTTTCAGTGCTTAGTCTGAGGTACAAATGGGCTTCGAAGAGTAGTATAGATCCAGCGCCTTTTGTCTGAGAGCTGTAACTGTCCTTGCCAACACAAAATTCACCCTTCTACCCTACACATCACGCACTAGAGAGGCCCACAGCTACCTAAAGTGAAACGTGCATGTGGGCCTGGGAACGAGGCCACCCATGTGACCCATGTGTATTAATAGACTAAAGGAAGTCCCTCACTAGTGCTGGAAGGCCTGGGACAGACAAGCGTAGAGCATGACTAAACAAGGGTCAGTTTGAAGTGTACCAGCAGAGCACTAGCAGTCTGTGTAATCTGATTGACCTCTGGTGTATACACCTTGTTATGGGAGGGAGCGTAGTATGCTTATCACTTAATTGGATTACGCTACTTCCCAAGTACAGAGTTCTTTGGTCCCAAACATGGACTTTACAGTACACTGCTCCAGTCAGAGGAGGGATGGACTCACGGGATATGCAGTGATGAAGAAATTCCACGGCAACAAATGTCCAATGCCATGGAGATAGAGGATGACATAAGCCAAGAAGCAGGTGTCAGGTGGTGGGTCCTTCTTGCCTAGCAACAAGGGATGTGTCTCTTCCTCCGTGGTGCTGAACACATTCACCTTGCGAATCTTGTCCAAGTTGACCTTGGGTTCGTCACTTCCGGACTGACCCATTGGCATTCGGCAAACCTTCCTAGACCTGATAGATAGAGACAGAGAATAGTAAATATGCCACAAACAGATGAAACACAATTAGTGCACCATAAACATAAGTAGTTCATAGATAGTAGGTGATTCTACTCTATCTGTGAGTATACATAGCACCCAGCCTAGTTGAGGCAATGTGTTAATAGGAGAGAACATAATTATATAAGTGCTAAATATTACATACAGACTTGGACAGGCGTGATACTCTACCATAGATAACATAGCTTCACCATGATACTACACACTTACAGTAGTGGCTATAGCTGCAGTCGCGGACTTCTGCTGGGGGCCTAAACTAAGGCTCTGAGAACCGGCAGTCTTCAACTCTTTCAGCTAGCGATTCTAGTTTCCCGCCATTCAACACTTTGTTGTTGATAACTAACTCGATAAGGGATTCCCAAACCGCAATAACGCGCGAAAACGTACTTTTTCCCGCCTTTACGCGGGCTACTACAACTTATTTAATATTAGTACGGTTACTCACCCAAACCTTCTTGGCTGAAGTAGCTACGTCTTTCAGCCGTAAGATTGCTCGATCGACTAGTTCTACGAGCCTCTACTTTTCTAGATCTCTCATACATGTGATAAAAAGGTGTGTCATAATGTTGCCATGTGACCGGATAATATAGGCCTAGGTGGGGCTTAACCGATGAGAGGGTGGAGCTCAGCTAGCTAGTTAGAGATGAGTGGAGCTAGTTAGAGATGAGGGACTGGAAACGTTACGTTTCTGTGGCAACCAAGCTGGTGCATTTCGTGCTTGCCCTGAGTCTGCTTAGCGTAGCAATCGCCGAGTACGTGGCCAGCCCTCCCGTGTTCGATGTGGTGGGTAGATACAGAGACAGACATGCTCTTCCTGACGGGCTTTTCCAGGTATGCTTCACGGCATTGATAGTCTCGCGGGCTACGGCACGGGTCGGAGAACTGTAGCTTTTGTAATGGCTCTACCATATGGTGGATCCTTGACGGTACATGAAATTTGACTTTGTAGACGAGGGTTTACTTCTTAGAGCAAATTATGTTCTACTACCAGCTACTGAGGCCAGGTTGTTTACCTTATGTTATCCCATCCTACCATGTAAAATTTGTATCCTTCCATGGCCTAAGTTTTATCCGAAACCCTATGTACCTCCGCCATAACTTTAGGTTGATATTTGGAGGGGGGAAAGGGTGTGTCATTTTAATTGCCCCATTCACAGTCTGTTCCGCCCTCCAACTTTTCATTGCATAAAGCTTTTGGGCCACAGCAAATGAATTTTTGTTTTTCATACTCCGTGAACTCCAGAGCGTATGCAGATCGGCGTAAAAAATAACAAACACATGCAAGAAAACACAGCATGTGACTTTTTTGAATAATTGATCCTTGACTCGTACTGCCGACCAGAAGATACCTGTGAGTGCCATACTAGAGTTTAAGTGTGTACTTTCTCGGTCCATTACCGAGTTACAGTCAGAAACGTTGATAAATCAATTGGGTCTCTCTCCGCTTTTGCTACTTGCTTCGATCTGCAACTGTACGCTGCTGTTGATACAGCGAAGTACCTGTGTGTGTTTTTAGTAACATTTCCCAAAACTGTATGCAGGCGAGAATGGGAAACAGAAAATTAACTTGCTGTGGCCTTATCTATGATAAAGCAGAGAACATATTTGGACCAATAGTTTAAAAGTCCCCTCTCAATAAAATGGTGTAAATAGCGAGTGCCATCACCTGAGGAGAGTGGGGCACGATTTGGACGTTATGTTAGTACATCTCCCATTGTCTTTCCTGCAGAATATCTCCGCTACAGCTTCCTGGGTAAGCATTGAGAATTCACATGCACTGCCTACAGTCATGTCAGTAATCAAGTCGATTGTGCTCCATGTTGGATGATGTCATCTAGCTAGCCTCGTACCCAGGCCTCCCTTGCCAGGTCTCGTTCCCAGGCCTTCACCCCAGCGTTTGTCGCTTGCAGTACGCGGGGGGGGGGGGAGCCTGGGAATGAGGCTATCCCTTGCCCAAATTTTATCTCACTGCTGTAGGTACTCCCCAGCGCAAGATAAGATCTGGGTGAAGGCCTGGCCTAGGAGGCTAGTTGTCACCTTGTAGCTTCCTGGGCATGTGGCCTTGATAGCAACCATAACTGAGTTTACTGTGGAATGTTTTCAATAGTTTTTTCTTAGCCAGAGGACTGTTGCTACTGTGAGTCTTTCCAACAATAGAATAGTAGCTAATTTTCTCTCCCGTTGCTTTGACATGCTACAGAACACAACAAAAGTTATCGACCTGCCAGTCGTCTCTCTGTTTGTGGTGAGTGCTGTTACTGTATACACACATGAAGATTATCATAATTTTTATCAAGAACACTATCACATGGTAGCCTCATACCCAGGCCTCCCCTCGCAGCACCAGGCCTCCCCTCGTAGCATGGCTGCGATAAAAGCTGTGAGGGAGGCCTGGGTACGAGGCTAGTCACATGGTGATGCTTATGATTTTTGATTTTTATCAGGTGTAGTTTCTGTACAAAAAGAGGTTGCTAGGCAACTGTATTGTGAACGGTCTAATCACTATAGCAACAACATTAGTATGTAGGTGTGTTTTTTTGCCTCATATCATCAAAGCCTTCAAAGAGCTCACTGCTTCTGTCATGCAGTGCTTCTGGCTAACCCACTATAAGCGATGTTCTGTCTGCATGCAGTGATGTGTTATCGGTAGAGCCTTGTCTCAGTAACCAAGTGCAATACTGGTTGGGCACTTCAGTCCAGTGCTGGTTGGGATTGGTTACTGAGATCCAGAGGCAAACTCTACCTGTAAGAGTTAATAGCGAAGTATCCACTTGGTTTCCATTATTCCATCCATTTCCTGAGGCTATTGTCAGTGTTCCTCACTCAAGCTCCACCTCTTTCCCCGCCCCCTGCAGTTGTACTTCCTGACAGTGCTCTGGCTGAAGTGCAGTGGAGTGCGGGCGTGGCTGCTGACCTTCACCCAGTTGGGCGTGGTCTTGGTGTTCCTCAGCGTCAACTTCTGGTCTAATGACACTCTCCCCTGGGTGTGAGTGGCCGAATGATGACATCATGATTGCTTCATTGGTCGCCTGTCTTGTACCCAGACCATACGGAAATGAGTGGTCTAGGAACAGTTGTATTTCAAACTATTCTTCCACAGCTATAGTTATCGTACCTCAGAACATTGTGAATGAATAAATCTCATTAACGAAAAAACAAACTTCGAAGCACTCATTTCCTGTATGGTCTGTACACAAGACTATAGATTAACCCCACCCTCCACACCCCTCCCTCCCTCCCCCATATCCCTGCCTCCCTCCCTCTGTCTCCCTCCCACGCCCCTCCCTCCCTCCCTCATATCCCTGCCTCCCTCCCTCTGTCTCCCTCCCACACCCCTCCTCATATCCCTGCCTCCCTCCCTCTCTCCCCTCTTCCCTCCACTACCCTCCCTTCACCTCTCCTATACACCCTCCATCCCTCTCTCTCTCTCTCTCTCTCTCTCTCTCTCTCTCTCTCTCTCTCTCTGCAGCTACTTCAGCACTCGCTCGGTTAGCATCCTGCTCACGGTGCTAGCTCTGGCCTTGGGCTGGAGTGTGGTCATCGTCACCCTCCTACACATCAGGGACTGGTTCCCCTTCAAAATCAAGGTACGCAAGAGTGTAGGTCATTAATGAGGCAGCCTTACTGTTCCGGGAGTCAGTGTGTCTAAATAGTAGCCTCGTTCCTAGGCCCACGTGCGCGTCTTACTTAACGCGCACAGGAGCCTTGGGATGGCTATCTAAATGGCCTAGCTGTCCTTATTATTCAAGCTTTGATACTGAGCTCTCACTATTGTATACCCCCTCACAGAAAAAGCCGGTGACAAACTCCTATGAAAAGGCTGCCTTGATAGTGTGGAATTTCTTTGCTCTGTTTCTTGTGCTCACCCTGTGCATGTTGCTGTGGTTCGCTCGACTGTACCGCTCATGGGCGTGCGTCCAGAGTACCTATGATGTACTGCTGCTGTGCCAGTTTACAAGCCAGGTGTGTATGTGTGTGTGTGTGTGTGTGTGTGTGTGTGTGTGTGTGTGTGTGTGTAGGTTTGTGTGTGTGTGTGTATGTGTGTGTGTGTGCGTGTGTGTATTAGCTGTGATTTGAAGTCAGAGACATGTTGGAAATTAAAAGATCTTGGCAGAGAATGCACCTAGTATTAGTTTTTTTTTGCAGCAACCCCCGTTTGAGAGTTAGGGGGTAGCTAGAACCATTCATCCCTCCCTCCTACCCTCCCTCCCTCCCTCCCTCCCTCCCTCCCTCTCTCCCACAGGCACAGTGCTGGGCGTGTGAAGAGGGACACACATGCAGCAGTAGTGAAGTGTGTATCATGTCCTCACCAGATTCCCAGGACCCATTCCACTGCCTGTCCCCACTCTATGCCTTCGGTGGACCTGAAGTAAGGACAGGTGTTGCACATATGCACACTAGTCTAACGACATTGGGTTACAATTATAGGTCTAAAATCCTCTGCTCACCTCTTTTCTCTCCAGACGTCAGGATTTTGTTTGTTCAACTACAACATTGGAGCCTTCACTGTTGTCACATGTAAGTACTCGAAAGTTTTCGGTCTGTAGTGGTTTAGTAGGCAAGCTACAAACAGCTACCAACTGCAGATGTTGGCATTATTTTTTTTACTAGCAGTCCAATGAAAAGGTCTATCACTAATCATCTGTCTAACTACATTCCCAGGCCCTAAGTTTGCATCAGGAGAGCCTGGCAGTGACATTATGTCTAGCCTCGTTCCCAGTCTCTACTCCCAGCTTTTTTTTCGAAAAAAAGCTGGGAGTAGAGACTGGGAACGAGGTTAATGATGTCATCTCTCAGGAAAGGAAGGGCTTGGGAACTGAGGAAGACGTACACCTGTTTTTCTATCAATTGTTTGCTTGGAGCGTTATGAGTGTATAGACACTTTACTATTATGATGTAATGGGGGTAAAAGTAAGCACTAAATGGAGGAGTGAACAAGCATGTTCTTATGTTTTTGTACAAGAAAACTACATCAAGGTTTGCTTGTGTTTTCTCCATATTTTTACCCCCCATTACATCATAATGGTAAAGGTCCATATTAGGCCTATCTCTCTCCCACAGTGTTTGCCTATGTTGGTGGTCTATACTTCTTCCTGCGTACGTCCCTGAACTCCAGCCTCAAGTGCCTGAGGGTGGTCCTCCTGGTCTGCTTCAAGTACGGCCGGCGAACAGTGTGCAAGTCCAGAGATAAGCTAGCGGACAAAGAAGATGAAGAAGCAGCTGCCTTGACAGAGCAGGCCAGGTTGTCGCTGCTGGTTTCTCTTCCCTCTGGTTACCACAGCAGTGCCACTCCTGTCGCCAACTATGCAGCTGGGAACATCAACAATGGGAAGGAGGATTAGAGAGTGTTTGTGTTTCTATATATGTTGAACTTTATCATACCGCCATTCTTTTAGTTCGTGTACAGAGATATTCATTGCAGTGCTATTTTATGCTGAAAACTATTTAGCAGAAATTTATCTACAAGTGGGTGGAGCTGGGAAGCGCTTTAGGTTCAAAGTTTAAGAAGCTACCGTCTGCGCATGCGTATTAGATGGACACGTGTGTATAAATGGCTGGAGCTAGCGGAGGATCCAGAGAAGTGTGTGTATTCAGTCCTTGCGGACAGTTTCTGGCCGTGGGTCAGCTGGACGGTGAGGTGAAGGTATGGGAGGCCGCATCCGGCAAGCTACAGCAGCGATTCTCGCCTGGTGGGTTGCATTCAAGACCTGCAAAATGCGTGGTATGGAGCAAACAGCTGGATGCTGTAAGTTGTGAGAAGTTCACTGATTCATGAGTTCTGAGATCAGTTTACTGAATCATGAGCTGGTCCACTGGGCAGCTCGTGGATGTGGGAGTACAGGAAGGATAAGTAAATTATGTAGAGAAGTGACGGACATACCCCTAGACCTAGCTCCTGAGATCGTCTAATGTACTTGGATCACTTTGTTGCCGCCCTGATGCCTTCCTTGTAGTCCTGTGTTTAGCAATTGGTCCCTTCTCTCTTCCCTCCCTCCCTCACCCTAGAGTCCTCATAAGCACAAGAAGCGGAAGGCAAATCATCAGTTGTTGGCTGTTGCCAATGGCAACGAGGTCGTCGTGTGGAACGTCACAAAAGGAGAGCAGCAGGCAATTTTGGTTAGTGACATCACTGTCTTAGTGACATCACTGTCTCAGTGACATCACTGTCTCAGTGACATCACTGTCTTAGTGTGATCGTATGAGCTCATGGCTGGGCTGCTGGTGTTCCTCTAGTCATCTGCTCATTCCGATGTGGTGAACACCATGGCATGGAGACAGGGAAGCCAGGTACTCTATTCCGGTTCCAGTGACCAGCACGTGGCTGAGTGGAGTATAGAGAAGGGAGAGTGTATCACGTACGTGAGCAAAACACCCAAGACAGTAATGGATTCTGTTCCAACCACCCTGAATAAGTCACGCATCCTTATCTCCCTCACAGTAAATGGAAGGTGGACAAGCACTCGGTCCACTGTGTGTGCTGTAGCAGCGATGGGGCTCGGCTGGTGACGGCTGGGAGAAGCATCAAGCTATGGAACTTGGAGGACAACAGCCTCATCAAGGCAAGGCCGCACCTGTGAATGAGATGGTCAGTGTGTGGACGTGTGGTCACTGTCACCTCTTTCATTCTCACCCTGGCCCTACCCAATTCTATCTCCATGGCAACCACACCAGGTGGTCCATTCGGAATTTGAAGGCCGTGCAGCCTAGCAGATCTGTCTGTGTGTGTGGGGGAGGTGTGCTCACAGATCTGTGATGACGGCTGCAGGTTTCTCTTATAACTCTCTTTTACTGTACAGCAAGGATTCTGTCTGATGCTCTTTCAGCATTCATTTGCTTTGGTCCACGCAGAAGTTCACAGGCCATGCCACCCCCGTGAGAAAGCTATTGTTTGTCAGTGAATCTCTGTTCCTGTCGTGTGCTGAGAACGACCGAGTGGTCAACATCTGGTGAGTTCGTTGTCAATGTCCATGGTTTTCAGCGGCAGTGAAGTATATAGGTTGGGGTGTCCGTAACTAGACATTGTAGACCCCAGACTTGCATGAAATCAAGTACTTTCATATGTGGTAATCCCGGGTAGAAAATGAACATTATCATATTTTGCTACGTTCTAAGCGCTGTGCCTCTGTACTTTCAGTAAGGGAAGGGTGGGGCTCATACGTGATGTGATGTAATGTGTAGTTGCTGCATTATTCATAACAATGAGCCCGTCCTTACTGCAGGTTTGGGGACAGTGCTTCAGGGTTTCATACAGCATTTTTCAGTGGGGGGGTGGGGAAAATGATGCATGTGGAGTTGCACCCCCTAGGGGGGTGTGGTGGTATGCTCCCCCTGTGCTTAGAGCGTAGCAGCGCAATTGAAATACACGACGGAATAATGTTCGTGACACTCACCTGTAAGTTCTGTAAGAACACACTTGGTCCCCCCATCTCTGAATCTGCCGTGTGTCTTTGTTCTCTGGCCAGGAGTGGTGACAGACAAGACAGAACAGCTGCGGCGTCGCTTACTTGTGATGAGGAAGTGATGTCATTTGACATCAGAGTGGTGGAATCAGAACAGGTGCGTTTGAGAATCTCGTGAAGTTTTCCTGTTCAAACCGTTTTGAATCTTTTTTTGTTCTGTCAGGTATTGCAGGTGGCTGTGATATCAGATGAGGGTAACCTCTCCTTGTTTAAATTTCCACTGACCAATCACGTGACAGCTCCAGTTTCCGCCCACAGTACTGTGCAGTTTGTGAGCACCACACAAAAAGTATGTCTCCCACTTACATGTAATAAGCGTAAACAAATTGTCGCTAAATCTTTGTCTCTCCCTCCCTCCCTCCCTCCCTCCCTCCCTCCCTCCCTCAGGGTGACACCCCCTCTCCCCTCCCTGTCTTAGCTGCCAAACTTTCTCCTGCTGGAGTGTCTCTAGCACATACCAGTAGCCTCAGGCCGTGCTTTGAGACCATTGTGAGTAGTGATGTAACCATGACTATATAGTGATGTAATGATGACTTAACTTGGCAAGGTAGTGATGCTACTGACTTCTCCCCGCAGAATTTCCACCAATCAGAGAGAAGAGTGTGCCTGCTCAGAGAGCCAAGGGGCGGGCTCTTGCTAGGGCGCAGTGAGAAGAAATCCAAGAAAGTATGTTGTCATCTAGATACTATATGTTTGTTACTCGCTGCGTTCTGAAATTCTAGCTATTCTCCCTCCATCCCTGCACACACACACACCTCACAGCATAGTTCTGAAGATACTTCCATAACTCTGCTTGGTCCTGGCAACATGACCGTCCCTGCCCCCTCCTCAAAACCAGTCAATCGGATACCAGAGGATGTCCCAATGAGCGACAGACTGCCGACTGATGAAACCTCAGTTAGAGAAAGGCAGCCACAGCTCCGGTATGCATGATGATGTAATTGTTACCTCATCATAAACCATTCTAGAGGTGGGGGTGATGGGACACCTGGGCACAGGTGGTCTGGGGGAGAGGGAGGGAGGGGGGCGATGGGACACCTGGTATAGCTCCTGCACCATCTTGTTCCTCTTTAGTGTCTCTTCTGGTTCTCTGAGTCATCTGCTGGCCCAGGGCTTGCGCAGTGGAGACCAGAAACTTATACAAGAAGTAAGTGCCTTGTTGGTTGTGTAGGCATCTCTCCTCCACACACAGTATTGCAGGTCGTGACCGTAAACAGCACTCTTATTCCTTAGGTCTTCAAGAAGACCAAGATCAACAGAAAGCTGCTATTGGCGACTGTTAAACAGCTTCCTGTCAGCACCATCGTACCACTGCTCAGACATGTAAGCCTCACCTGGTCTTCTTCTTCCTCTGTGAGGTGTCCAGCGACTGAGAACTCCCTTCTCCATTCCTTGCTTGTCCATCTTACCCCTTCCTCCCCTATTCCTCCTTTTCCATCCCCCCCCCCCCCCCTCCCCTCCCCTCCCCTCCCAGCTGATTGATGACATGCAGAGATCCTCGGCTCGAGGTGGAGAGCTTGTTCCGTGGGTCAGTGCCGTGCTACTGTCCCACTCCGCCTACCTCATGACCGTGAGCAGCCTTAGCTCAGTTGTCACATCATGCGCCTGACCTCCGATCAGCATACCTGAAGTCATGTGACCCTAATGGGAACTGGCTTCCCTGGAGTTGCATCATGTGACTAACTGAACACTGTCAAGAGAGTTGTTTAGCTTTGGCAGTTTCTACTAACTGTATTTCTTATATATCCCTTAGGTTCCACACCTGCTGGACTCGCTAAGCGGGTTCTACCAGTTGCTGGATGCCCGCCTGGCCTCGTTTAGCAAGCTATGTCGTGTGCAGGGCAAGCTGGAACTTCTACTAGCACAGGGGACACACGAAGACACAAGCGAAGGGGGAGGGACTATCGGAGTGCTGACCACACCCCTAATGTCCCTCACAGCAGGAGGTGGGTCCACTCCTGAGCATATGTAAATAGCTAAAAGAACAGCAGGGCAGTAGAGCCTGGGACAGACGTGGAGAGTGAAACAGCCACAAAACATTTCCTCTCACCACAGAGAGTGTTGGCAGGAATGGCAGAGAGTCACCAGAGGTGGAGGAGGAGGTGAGTGCTGGGTGGGGCCATTGTGCAAGCACCTCGAGTGAAGGGGTCAGAATCATGGTGGGTTAACTGCGGAAAATAAGGCTTCAAATTTGGCTGGCCAGAAATGTTGATGGAGAGAAATTTGATTGGTCGTCTATACAATTTGAGACAAATCACAGCCGAATTCAGCTGGCCATTGCAGAAAATTGCATGGAGAATGGCCAGCTGTTATTTCACCTCTGGGCTAAACCCAAAATCAACAAATGGATATTGCACAAAGTGAATTAAATGTATTTTCAGCTGCTGAAACCGTTTAAGAGCATTCTCAAGTTTGGGGGGGGGGGGAGGACAAATTCATGAGGTCGCATTCTCTTTCATGTGTGCACACACACACACACAACAGGGGGTTTGGAGCAATGACTCTGGTGGTGAATTAAAAGAAACTGACCAATCAGGTAGTGAGGAAAGTGACCAATCAGAAGACGGCTCTGAAGAGGAGGCTATGGAGACAGAGACCCAGCAGGGGGAGTTGACTTGACCACACCCACTCTTTAGCCAATTATTCATCAGTGCTTTTTTTTTTGTCCGGTATCACTTGTGCTGTGTTCGTTGTACATGCACACTGGGAATTATTTTGAAGTGTAAATGTACCATAATTAGGGATGGCTCAAGCCTTGTCCCCAGACCATGGGAGTGGCCTGGGAATGAGGCTAGGATGAGAGCCTAGCCTGCAAACACGGCTGGGATGACTACCTAAAGAACAGTTTTTGCCATGGGCATTCATAAAGTTTCATTTCTAGTGGTAAGCGCACATTGTCACAGACAGCAGTGTACAATTGTCATGGCAACGTGTACATATACAGTCCATGGACAGGTGGGTGGAGACAGTTATAAGACATTTTCTTCTGAACTCTACCGCAACTGCAGGGTAAGAAGTTGTCAAAGTGAGTGTCTTATGGCATACCTGAGTTAAGAAACTAACACTGAATTTTTTTAAGTCCCAAGCTATAGTAGCTTACCTTCAAAAACCCGATGTCTGCTGCATTCTCTCGGAAACACTGTCTGCAGCAGTTTAGCCCGTACTTCCTAATGAGCCCGTGTCTGTTGCCACATATTCGGCTGTGTGTATGTGAGTGTGTATGTACACAGTGGGGGGGCACTGGGTGAGCCACAGGCAGTCTTTAACTATAACTACCGTATTTGTTCTAATTATAGCAGAATTTTTCGGTGGGGGTGGGAAAAATGATGTGCATAGAGCCACACCCCCTAGGGGGACGTAGGGTATGCTCACCCAGAAAATTTACAAACTTTGAGGTTGCTTCTGGGAGGCAGGAAATTAGCTACTAATAAACTGGAGTATCCCCCCCCTCTCGCTGATGAAACTCTGCTGAGGCTAGGTACGTATATGATCGAGTCCCAAGCACACTTTTTCAGCACCAGTCAACCTACGCCCAACCCCATGGCAACGCGATGGCTACGGTACAACATCCCTAAGGGTAATTATAAAGGCCTCTGCTCCAAGGCCGGACAAATACCATCCCACTTTCTCTCCAAAGTGTACGTGGTAAAGATTTCACCGCTTCCACCCCCAAACTCACCACTGTCTCGACCCAGGGCCGTACTTCCGAGGGTGGCTGTACCAAACGTTTTGATGACCCATCTTACTCGCCGAGCATACGGAAAAAGAGAAAACGTGGTCGGATGCAATCACACTTCTGCGCATGCGCAGATCATTAAGCAACAAAAAAGTACGGGACTCCCTCTGAGCTGAAAGAACAGTCGTAATATTTACATGTACAAGAGACACACCATACAATGGCACAGTGCACAACAAACTATCCACAATATTATTATTGCATGCGACAGAAAACAATCTTATATGACACTATTGGTGCAGTTGCTATGTGTCCTTGACCTTTGCCCTCCAGCGGTTGATACACACAAAAGCACCCGACAGAATGAGGAAGAAGATGTAGATCCCAGTGGCTGCCCAGCACGCACTGGGGGGGGGGGAGGGGAAGGGTGTGAGTGTGTGGGTAGGAGGAGGTATGTGAGGGAGTAGTAGCATGAACATAAATGCTATCGTTGACTTACACGGCAGCGTTGCGGTATTTCTCTGTCACCTCCTTGGGGTCGTAGTATGTCGTAGTCAGATTTCCATGGAAGGACGAATTCGCGTTGTCATATTTAGCGAGCTTGCCTTCGATATCTTCAAAGAGAGCAGTCGCCTCGACAAAGAAGAATATTCCAAGTGATCCCTGTATGCGTGTATGTGTGCGTGTCCCACATCTTTCTACTTATGATGTACATGTAACACAGCCACTCTTGCTCTGCTTTCATGCCACACGAAGTACCGATGCTTACATCACTTTTGAAAACATTTTGACAGAGCATCCCTGCCTTGGTAGACCTCACAGTTTTTTTTGTGAATTTGACTACATTATGTGCTGGTGGCAAAGCTACAAAAGACGTGTAAGGCTTTTAACAGGCTGTAACTGTACAACTGAATTGAATAGGGAGCACTTTTCTCTATTTCTAAAAGGCATGCCAAACTGATTCACTTCAGCAAGAGCCTACAATGGAAGCTGACAAACGGGATGGCTCAGGTACGTCTTTTACGTGTACTGCAAACACAGCTTTGTGGCACAGCAACTCCGACATTCTGCCTACCTTATCAAATCAGAAAGTTGATCAGTCAGCCCGAAATGACCACACTTTGTGCAGCGTGCAAGTGCCCTGCGTTGTAACCCACTAGCCTATTCTGCCACGTTTTGCGTGGGAGTGGTCTCACTAGGGTATGGTATTGTACAGATGTAGCTACTCTGGCAGTTACATCTGCACATCACCCATAAACCAGCAGTATAGAGGTAGTATTCGACAGTATACTAATAGTGTTATGAACCCACCAGCATCAGGACAGCCCAGATGCTAAGGATGAAGCAGCAGAGGGAGCACTTTGGCCCACAAATGCAGAACAGGAACTTGCCACAGTAGTCTCCAAAGCCTGCCATGCTGACCCAGCCTCTGCAAGACAACAGAAGAAATATTTAGTGAAATTTCCTTCCCCTTGTATCAGCATAGATAATATTATCTATGGTATCAGTAAAGAACCAGCAATCAACTCACCTCAACACACGGCTCTTGCTGATGTAATCCGCTGATCATATGACTCATTACCTCAGTCATGTGACTTCAGCACTTCCGCACGCACGCTGCCAAGTTTCCATGGCAACATTGTGTCCACTCGGTCTAGTTTTTCTTCGCTGACTCGCGGCTAGCGACCAGCAGCAGCCATGCCACTCAAAAAGAAGGGCAAGGGTAAAGGAAAAGGGAAGGGGAAGGTCAAAGGAAAAGGGAAGAAAGGCAAGGGAAAAGGAAAGGCGAAGGGAAGGTGAGCCTCTATTAGAAGCGCACCATAGTGTATAAACAAAGGGTTGGTTCCTGTACGGTTATCGCTATCCTCAGCAAGCTAGAGAAGGGAGAGAAGGAGGTAATGGTGAAACAGGCCCTGGAGAGTGCCAAGCTGTGGGAGGTGAGGTACGAGGCTGTGGAGAAGTCTCGACAGGAGTACCGTGAGAACACACGCAAGCTGGTCACTGAGAACGAGGGCCTGCATAATGCTGTCCACCAGGTTAGGTGGCCTGAGGTTTGCTTCTAGCCTTGTTCCCAGTCTCTCCCTCCAGTTTTTCGTAGTATTAAACACCACTTTTTGTACTACAAGCATAGACTGTAAATGGTATAGTGCATAGCAACGGGCTATGCACTATACCATAGATAATATAATTACTCTCGTGAGCAATATTATCTATGACTATACTATCTATGCTACAAGCGACGGAGGGGAGAGACTGGGAATGAGACTAGCTTACTTCCGCTTTTTAAAGATTAGGTTCCTGTACATCGTCAGTTGTCTCAATCCAAAGGCTAGTCTGGTGTAGCCAGAGAGAGAGTCTGGCTACACGAGACTGTCCATAGGCTAGCATGACTTGGCTCAGAGATTCTGTCATGGAAAATCTGGCTCTCTTTTCAGACGGAACAAGACACGATTGATGTGATAGCTTACTTGAAACGAGAGGACGTCAAGAAAGATGAAGAACTGTCATCTCTTAGGCATCAAGTAAGCAGCACATGACTGTCACATGATTATCACCAGACCTGTGTTGTGTGTTTCTAGTGGCCTTAATCTGTCACATGACCATCACATGTCAATCACATGACCTTTGTGTGTTTCTCTCAGGTGAAGGAGCTTCGTGAGAGTCAGCGTCGGGAGCGAGAGGCACTGTCCCAGGAGCACTCGCAGCAGGCGGCCACCCTCCAGGCACTGCTGGAGGAGAAGACTGAGGAGGTGGGGTTGAGTCTTGAAGTTAGGATGACCTTTTGGTTTCATGGTAGATCACCACCTAGCTCAGCAAGTCTTCTAGCTAGCACAGTTTTATAATGCTATCATAGCTGCCCTGTTTTGGCTATACGTTAGCATGTAGTTGACGCCTGGAGACAGGCTAATGCTACTGCAGTGTTCACTAGTAGTGGTCAGATCTGACTGCCTCTCGGCTTCTCTACATCTCAGCCAATTTTACCACCACTTGAACTATCAGGGGGTCATTTTAGCCAAAATTTTTGACTACCACTCAAAGTACATTGTATTATGTAACACGAGGCTCAATATAGATCCTGGATGGCCCTGTACTAGATCAATCATCTAATACACACAAACATACGGACACATCACACATCACACACACACACACACACATGCACCAGGTCCGCCTGATGCAGGGCGAGCTGAAGACGGTGCGTGAGTTCCGCAAGAAACGTGCGGAGATGCAGCATCAGCTGGAGCAGCTGCAGTCCTCACTGGAGGAGTCCGAGCGGGACCACAAGACCGGGCTCTCGCAGATGGAGCACAAGTTCTTTGAGGAGAAGGTAAGGTTCTGTATAGATCCAGGGTTGAAGGTCAGGGGGTGGAGTTACACCAACAAATGAGAGCCGGGTCACCTAGCTTCCTTGCCTCCTCAGATTCGTCTGCAGAAGGAGGCCAACCGCAGGATAGCTGATCTCGCTGAGAAGGCCCACGATGAAGCCGTGCGGTGAGCTAACCATATCTACATGTAGTCCTGTTCCCATACCCAGTGAGGGCCTGCATGGGAATGAGGAATGAAGAAATGTAGTATGAACCTCAATCTCTGGTCAGTAAATTACCTATACACACACACACACACACACACAGCAACCTTGACGAGCGGACGCGGGAAGTGTACCGCGAGAATGTGCAGATGAAGGAAGCCCTCTCCCTGCACATGGAGCATGAAGAGAACCTGCGGCGGGCGGGCGACAAGATGGGCATGGCCAATCGTCAGCTGGTGGCAGAGAAGGAGCTAAACCAGCAGCTGGTGGCTGAGAAGATCAGCCAGGCTCGGGTGCAGCGCAAGGCCATCAAAGAATTGCAGGTGTGCGGTAGTCTCCCTTGGGGTTGGGAGGGAAGGGTATGAGTATCGTTCTCCTGTCCCCCGCTTTTCCAGGAGAAGGTGCGCGGTCTGGAGGAGTCCCTGAGTGTAGTGGTGAGGGAGTTTGAGGAGGAGAGGGCGGGGCTGGAGGGGAGGCACCGTGGGGAGCTCCACGCAGCCACCTCCCAGCTCACCACTCTGCAGAGGCAGTGTGAGCTTCAGGTGAGGGAGAAGTGGACTAGTTCATGTTGTAACTGAAAGTATTTCTATAAGTACATGTATGAGAAAATTCAGTGGTTCAGCAGGAACATTTAGGCTTAGGCACAGTGGATATGTAGCAGAATGATAGCAGAAAGATGTTATCATAGCAATTTTTCGTTCTTCCCTCCCCCATTCAGGCTCGAGAGCTGAACCACGTCAAGCGTCTCTCCCGGAGGCTCCTGGAGCAGCGGACAGAGGTGGAGCGCTTCTTGCTGGAGAGCCTGGCCTTTGTCAAGAGGGAGGTGGCCACCAAGAGGTAGGCTACAGGGAGCATGTGTAGAACTCCCTCTAATCCAGACATCCTGAAATAAGGCACCTCACTAATACAGACATTACCAACAGCATAATGTATTATTTAATCCCTGAAATCAGGACATTGGAGCTCCTCTGTTTTAGACACAGCCACATGAATCAGACTACACATAGTCGATATGGAGTTCAAACCACTACTAAATCTCAATAAAAACAATTTTATTCACAGAGCACAGTATCGCCATGATGCACAGCAGCTGTACCAGTACAAGATGCTTGAGGCCGCGAGGGGCCAGGGGGAATTCCCTCCCGTCAGGACCTTCCGACCCCTAGAGACGAGCACCAATAGTGTCTACCATCCCATGGAGCAGGCAGAGAGGTGGTGAGTATAGCAGCTGATCCTGTCTCATTCCCAGACCTCTGGTCACCAGCAGTGGTCTGGGAATGACTGGGGATGGAGTGACAAGTTGCGTACCTTACCTTCGGAGAGGGATAACCAAACTCCAATACTTGCCTCCCTCCTGAGCTCAGACCCTCCTACCTCTCTCTCAGGGATGGTCTAGGGGAGACGGTGGACGTCTCGGAGCTGACCTGGGAACAGAGAGAGCAAGTACTTCGACTGCTCTTTGCCAGGATGAACCAGGCTCCCCACCCCCGCCTGACCTCACCCACCCGCCCCCTCCCCCCTCTCCCGGCTCTGGAGGATGCCACGCCCACCAACCAAGGGACACTAGAACAAAGGTGAGGCACCCAATCCAGCTGGGAGATGATACGGACGTTTAAGAAGCCTGGTTTGAGGGTGTATTCCTGTACTGGGTGTAAGGAGCTGTAGTTGGTAGTTGTGTCGTTCATTGCCTTGACTGCAGCCCCTCCCCCTCAGGCAACCACCCCGGGCCCAGGACACGGTGTTCCTCACCCAGCAGCCCTCCACTGCCGGACTGCAGACTGTCAGCGGTCAAGTCACTTAGTCCTGCTTACCTGGACACTCTGTGGCACGATCCTACAGTAATGTACAGCACTGTGTTTCTCCTTTTCTCACTGTGTACTCTGTATCTCCAGACATGGCCATTTTTGGGGGACAGGAGGCTTGTTTGTTATTTTCATCATTAAACTCTGTTTGATATTCCACTGCTAGTTCGGTGCAATCTTCCCAGGGTACGCAGAACAGCTAGCTACGCCCCCTCTTCTTCAGCTGGGCATGCGCAGTAAACATTACTGAAAAAGGGCGTATACGTATAGCTGTCTACGAAGTAACCGATCTACTCTACAAGCAAGGTATTAATCAGCGGCTTGCTTTGTTTCAAAAGTCACCCGCCTGCCATTTGCCTGAGGGTGATCATTTAAATGCCAATCATTTTCCGAGGGTTAGCTACTAACAGACATTAAATTAATGTCTGTTAGTAGCTATAGAAGTGCGGCGAGCTCATAAGATAATGGGGCTAACTCCGAACATGTGGTTAGCTTCAGACACTCGTTAGGGAATGGCTCCTGCATTGTTTTCTAGTGAGTGTCCCGACCCCGTTTAGCTACAATGTTAGTCAGTCTTGACACGAAATCTTGTCCTGTAGAACCTGGTGCCCGACAAGATGGCCGAGGCCCCAGACACATATGGAAAGGGAGTGGAAGAGTTGGGGGAGGAGATCACCTGCCCAGTTTGCCAGGATCACTTCCGTGAGCCCAAGATCCTACCGTGTCTACATTATTACTGTAAAGAGTGTGTCCGACAGCTCGCCCTCCGCCAGCACCCATTTCCCTGCCCCGAGTGTCGCAGCAACACCGTTCTTCCCCAGAATGACCCTGACCAACTGCCGACTGCGTTCTTTGTCAACCGAATGAAAGAATTGCACACCAAAATGGAGAAAGCGGAAGGTAAGGTCGAAGTTGTTTGTGAAATGTGTTCTGGAGCGAAGGCTGAGGCCTTTTGTCGCCAATGTACCGATTTCATCTGTAACGATTGCATGAGATCTCACCGAAAGATGAAAGTGTTTGCCGGTCACCAGGTGGTGACCCTGGAAGAGCTGAAAATGGGTGGGGCAAAGCAGATTCCACTCAAGGAAGCCCCGCCCATGCAGTGCAAAGATCACGATGAGCAACTGAAGATTTTTTGTTTCGACTGCAACTGTCTCATCTGTCGAGATTGCATCATCTACGATCATGCTGACCACAAACATGAGTTTGTGAAGAAGTCCATCCCTCAGTGTCGCAAGATGCTCACCGAGAGCCTGGCACCCCTCAAGAAGGCCCAAAGTGACATCGGAGGTGCTTCCAAAGCAGTTGAAGCCACTGAGGCTGAAATCTCTGCCCAGTGTGTCTCTGTGTCAAACACCATTCAGCAGTCGTTTGACCAAATCATCGAACTCCTGAGGCGACGGAAACAGCAGCTACTGAAAGACGCAGCCAAGTTGAAAGATGTACAGTTGGATGCCCTCAAAGCCCAGAGAAAGAATTTCCAAGTGGCCCAGACCGAGGCCCAGAGCCTAGTGGAATTTGTGGAGCGCAGCCTCGAGAATGCAACCGATGAGGAGCTGATGTCGATCCACAAGCAAATTCTCACCAGAGTGGAGGAGGGGTGCAAAAGGTGTGGGCAACTCGACCTGGAGCCCACAACTGTACCCAATATAGCAGTGGACGTGTCGTATGGGGAAAGCATTCCTCTGAATGTTGGTAGTGTATACCTAGCAGCAGACCCCTCAAAGTGCACAGCAGAGGGTACAGGTATCAGATCTGCTGAGGTCAGCAAACCTGTTGCGGTCACAGTTCATGTTTGTAATACTCTGATGCAAACCTGCGATAATCAAAAAGTAGAGGCAGACTTGACGTCTCTGGTGGACACCTCAGTTGTCCATATGACAGTCATTAAAAAGGGCAAAGGAGTCTACGAAGCCACATACACTCCAAAGATACGAGGGAGGCACACACTGAGTATCAGAGTGAATGGGAGAGAAATTGCTGGAAGCCCCTTCCAAGTGTTTGTGAAGATCCACCCAACCCAACTCGGCAAGCCAGTGAGGACCATCTCGGGGATCAATGGATATGGAATTGCCTTTAGTAGCAAACAGCAGCTGCTCTTTGTAGGTGATCTAAGCAAAAAAGGTATCGCGGTGTTCAATACATGTGGTAAAGAAGTACGAACCATTGCACATAATGACATGACTAGGCCACTTGGAGTTGCAGTGGACAAGGATGAGAGTGTCTATGTAACTGATACGTACAGTGGGTCAGTGTTAAAGTTCAGCAGAGACGGAAGACTTGTGAAGACATGCAAAGGATTTCATAGTCCCAGTTGTGTAACAGTTGCAGATAACAGGGTGTTTGTTTCAGGAAGCAGTCTAGTTCACATCCTGGACAGAGACTTGAGGAAAATCGGAAAAATTGGACAAAGTGTTTTTAAAGGCAATGGGAATGGACAGTTTAATAATCCACGTGGTGTAATCCAGGCTGGGGCAGAATTGTTTGTGGCAGATGAAAGTAATAATCGCATCCAGGTTTTTGATCTTGAGGGCCACTTTGTGCGAACATTTGGGAAGAAGGGCACTGCCTCAGAGACAGTGCAGCGGCCTGCTGGTCTTTGTTTTGATCCTTCCAGTGAGCTTCTGTATGTTACTGAGTTTATTGGTGATTGTGTGTCAGTGTTTAGACCAGGTGGTGAGTATGTAGCATCCTTTGGTAAAGTGAACTGGCCTCACGGTATAGCCATTGATGATGATGGGTTTGTATATGTGTGCATTAGTAGCGGCATTGTTGTACTTTGACCTAGATTATACACCTCATTTATACTGTTGTACCATTATATCATTCTTGTCTCCAAGCCCATGTGTATATTTGCTGCTAATGTGAGTTGCTAAATGTCGTCTGGGATGCATGAGCAAATAGCATTGTATGGCAAGATGTAATACTCCCAGGAAAATTGGACCTCAATCATGGCTATAGGCCCAAAGATTCTCTGTATATTGATGGATAGGTGGAAAGCTATACGCTGCACTTTACAGGATGGGTCTAAGTAACACTTATTGTGTTGCAAATACATCCCTATTAAACACAAATTATGTGCATGCATGATGTCACATATCGTAGGCTACGCGAGACTTAGCCAACGTTCATGTTTTGAGTGCGTTTTCGCCTGTATATGGGATCTAGAGGTTTTAATGCGAGGTTTTAATAATTGCGATGACGCATCTCATCGTGTAATACCACACCCTCTACACGCCCATCTTCCTTTGACCCTGACCTATCCTGTAAAACGATGTTGTCTGCAAGGGCTCTCCGCCGCGTACAGGTAAATTCTTGGTTGCGATAAGCATCAGGCTAAGCCTACTGTATTACGTGATAATATATACTCTCTACACCAATACTGTTATTTCCTGCAGGCGTTTTCCCTGGGCAGGTACTACAGTAGCCACACTGCCGTGAGTCGTTATATGTGACTAGCCTCAGTCCCAGGACCGAGGCTAGTGTGTGATTTGAGTGCATAAGTTTCACATGTAGCCTCGCTCCCAGGCCTTCACCCAACTTTTATTGCTTGCAGTACAAAAAGCGGGGGAGCCTGGGGACGAGGCTAGTTCAGACATACAATTTCAGTCGGCTTTTAGATTTCTGGTCTTCCAGCCTTTTATATTGATGTGGTTGATTCTCTCTGTCCACAGCCAACCACCAAGCTGTTCATCGATGGGAAGTTTGTCGAGTCCAAAACCAACAAATGGATCAACAACTATAACCCTGTGAGTCACCTTCTCAGTGACTTCAGCATGATTCGCTACTCTCCTCCATCCCTCCCACCCTCACTCCCTCCCTCCTTCCCACCCACCCAGGCAACCCAAGAGGTCGTGACCCGTGTCCCATGTGCCACTCAGGTATTCATTAACACTAATTATGGTATAGCTAATGAAGTGATGAGTGGTAATTAACAGGAAGTGTATGCAAGTGGTGATGTCATCTTCCTCCCCCCAGGATGAGATGGAGGCAGCAGTACAGGCGGCTGCGAGGACCTTCCCCGAGTGGAGGGAGACCAGCATCATGTCCCGACAGAGAGTCATGTTCAACCTCCAGCACATCATCAGAGAGAACATGGTGAGTCGAGGAGTGTGTCTGGGGCAAATAATTGGGAGGGTACGATGTGTCCAGGAGTTTCAGGGCTAGTTAACTAGAGCTATATCATTATGTTAACCTCATACCCAGGCCTCCCACGCCCAAGGTTTATCTCGTAGCTGGGGAGATGAATCGACTACGAGATAAAATTTGGGCATTGGAGGCCTGGAGAGGAGCTTAACCTATAGCTAGCTTGCTGGATTGTGGTGTCAAGCCCCACCCCCACATGCACACATCCTACAGAAACAGCTGGCAGCCAACATCACAGAGGAGCAGGGCAAGACGCTCCCCGATGCCGAGGGAGACGTGCTGAGAGGACTGCGTGAGTCTCTTGGGTCTAGCTCCTCGAGAGGAAGGGGTGTGGTTTAGTCTCACTGCTGGTTGAGCGTGAGGAGAGTAAAAAGGGGTGGGGTCAATTTGTAGAATAAAATAGAGCACTTGAAACATTACTGTGCTAGTCAAGATTCCTTCCTTTACCAGCCCTCTCCCCCCCCCCCCCCCCTCCAGAGGTGGTGGAGCATGCCTGCTCCATCACCAACCTCCAGCTGGGGGAGACCCTCGGCTCCGTTACCAAGGACATGGACACCTACACCTACCGAGAGCCCCTGGGGGTCTGTGCCGGGGTCACGCCCTTCAACTTCCCCGCCATGATTCCACTCTGGGTGGGTGCCTCTCAAACCCATTCCAAAGACTAAATGCTGCAACACACACACACACTCACACTCACACATACACACACACACACACGCACAGATGTTCCCCCTAGCGCTGGTGTGTGGCAACACCTTCGTTGTGAAGCCGAGTGAGCAGGACCCGGGTGCCTGCATGATGCTGGTGAAGATGGCACAGGAGGCTGGGGTGCCTGACGGAGTGCTCAATGTCATCCATGGGCAGAAGGAAGGTGAGGTGTGATCGCCATGGTAACAAGCAAAAGAGCTGTCAGTACTTGCTGAACACTATCCATACACTTTTTGCAGACACCCAACTACATGTTACCAGAATAGCCCTTGTCACAATCCCCCCCCCCCCAGGAACTTTGTCACAACCCCTGCCCCCTAGCAGCTAATGTATATGCCCTCCAAACCGTTCTTTGTCCTTCCCTCTCTCTCAGCTGTGGACTTCATCTGTGACCACTCAGCAATCCAGGCCATCTCATTTGTTGGGTCGGACTTCGTTGGTAGCTACATCCACAAGAGAGGCTCTGCCAATGGGAAGAGGGTGCAGTCCAATATGGTACGTTTAGCCCCCCCCCCCCCCCCCCCTTTGAATGCAGCATCAAATGTCACTGCCCCCCCTCAAAATATTTCATCTTTGTCACCCCATTAGGGTGCAAAGAACCACGGTGTGATCATGCCTGATGCCAACAAGGAGCACACCATCAACCAGGTCAGTCATATGGTCAGCACTGGTTGCAGTATTCAGCGAGTGATGTGTGTATTTGACTAGGGCTGTGATAGCACCAGAATCATCGGTTAACTGGATCACTGAGACTCCACATTTTAAAATATGCACATATACCTAACTCAATATGCAATAGTGTGGTGTCATGATTGGAGGGTTCCACGGTAATGCAACGATTGAGTGATTAATTTTGTGACTACCAGCCAGTCATAACTTGTCAGCATCTCTCCTCCCTCCCCAGTTGGTGGGCGCTGCCTTTGGCGCAGCCGGCCAGCGATGCATGGCCCTCTCCACGGCTATTTTCGTTGGTGAGTCGAAGGAATGGATACCAGAGATCATGGAGCGTGCTAAGAAGCTGCGAGTGAGCGGCGGGACAGAGAAGGGGGCCGACCTGGGACCCCTCATCACGCCTGAGGCCAAACAGCGTGTCCTTGACCTCGTGCAGAGTGGAGTGGACGAGGGTGCAAAGGTCAGTCTAGTAACCTCTCTGGCTTGTGCAGCAGGTCTTGAGTTGTTTTCTGTTTGAGCTTCACTGTTTTTCTCTCTGAATGAAATTGTATACTTTTGTCGGTGACTAACTCATAACCTGTGGTTAGCCTCACCCCCAGCCCTTTCAGCTATGTGAAGGAAAAGCGGAGTGCAACTGGGGTCCTGGGAAAAAGGCTACTTCTGGTGGCATATTATGTACCTTCTCGTTGTCATACCCACACACCCACACATGCACACGCACACACACCCACACACACACACTCTCTCACACACACACACACACACACACCCTAGCTGATTCTGGATGGCCGAGATGTGACGATCCCTGGCTACGAGAAGGGAAACTTCGTGGGCCCCACTATCCTCACCGAGGTCAAGCCTCACATGAAGTGCTACACGGAGGAGATCTTTGGCCCTGTGCTGGTGGCTCTGAACGCTGACACTCTGGATGAGGTCGGTCATGTGATCATTACTCTTTAATTAAGTGGCTCTGATCATGTGATCACTGCTGGTTTGGTCATGTGACCGGTAAACCAAGTGTAACCTTCCCTGCAGGCAATTGGCATTATCAACGATAATCCCTATGGCAACGGGACAGCCATCTTCACCACCTCAGGGGCTATTGCTAGGAAGTTCCAAAATAAGATTGATGTGGGACAGGTATGTAACAGATATACCCTTTACACACAAGCATCCCAGACTCTTGCATAATATAATAAGATGTTGTGTTATATGTCTTTTCTGTGTGCTACCGCCCCAGATCGGCATCAATGTCCCCATTCCAGTCCCCCTTCCCATGTTCTCATTCACCGGTTCCCGTGGCTCATTCCGTGGTGACGTGAACTTCTATGGCAAGCAGGTATGGTGGCTGACAAAGAGTGATTCATCAGCCTTGCGCCTTGCTTGATGTATTGCTACATACCCTCACACGGCACACCATATCCTCAAACTCACACGTACTCCTCACATTGCATCCTCACACCCTCACCCTCATACTCATGCACACCCTCACAGGGAATCCAGTTCTACACCCAGCTGAAGACCATCACCAGTCTCTGGCGACAGGAGGATGCGGCAGGTGTGACCCCCACCGTCATGCCAACCATGAGATGAACAGATTCTTTTTCTAGGCTATGAATGGAATTGTTATGGTTGTGTATAGTTAACATGTCAATCGTTTCGGCCATACAGTAGAACCTCCAATAAGGGACGCTTTGAAATAAGGACAACCTCCATGTGTAGTGGACAACCTAAATTTGTTTAAACTGACTTCCGAGATAATGACAACCTCTTTACAAGGGACAACGGAGTTTGTCCCAATGGGCCCCCTGGGATTTATATTGTACATGTAGACAGGCGTGCAAGTTCTGATGAAAATGAGCGGATCGAGTGCTGGATGATGAGCAGGATTGCCACACCACTGTAGCATTGTAAACTGTTTCATGGGCTTTCAGTGATGTGGGTGACTGGATGATGAATCCACTGTCCACCAGCACAGCCTGTACTGCTATTGTCAACAGTTCACAGAGATCTACATGTATCGAGCATACATTTGCAAGGCTGTTTATGTTTACAGAGATAGCCCCGGGGGGTGGGGCTACTCATATCTGATGTTTAATAGTCTGGCGTAGCGCGCCCCTAGCGAGGGGCGGGCTACGCCAGACTAATCTGATGTGTGTAGCTATGCGGCCTGTATGAGTCAGGCTCATAGTTACAACTAACGCTATCTGTAGCTACCTAACCTTTATCCCCAGTGCTTGTACTATAGCGGGACGCTGATGTCCAGGAACAATTCCATTTAACGCACATCACCGTTATGGGTATATAAGGCTAAATTTTGCACACATCTGACGGGAAGTCAAGGTGGCGCGTTCGGTTACAGACTGGGGTCGGAACGTGGCCTCCCCATTAATCGGGTCGCGTGTTCGAGGCGCACGCGTGCAATCTGATTCTTGGCTTTCTAAGCCTACAGCCAATACGTCGGTAACTTCCTTCGGGACTCCGAAACTAAAAGGATGACTGGGTACGTTACAAGGCCTCCTGTGATTCCCAGCCATCGCCTATCCAGCGCTCCGGGTGTCTGACACTCCAGGAGGGATGGGAGGCTCCCTGGGCTTTTTTTTTCTCTCCCAAGTTTTTTTTTCTTCTCCAAGTAAATTTTTTCTTCTCCAAGTTACGTTCATAGAAAGACTGCTAGGCTTTTTTTCTTCTTCTCTAACTTGTTATTTCTCTAATTAATAACCTTGAAAATACTTAAATATAAAAAACAATTAGTACCTTAAAAATAAATCTAGCAAATAATCTTATAAGCCTGCCTGTCCAGGAGCTATACATAGGGTTAAATCTTTTTTCCTCTCCAAGCTGTTTCTCTTTATAACGGATGACTGGGCAATGGTGCCTCCTGTGATTCCCAGCCATCGCCTATCCAACGCTAGCACTCTGGGTGCCTGACACTCCAGGAGAGATAGGAGGCTCCCTAGTTTTTTCTTCAAGTTAATTTGTTTTTGTTTTTTTCCCTCCAAGTAAGTTAGTTTTTTTTACATGATGTATATTCATTTTTTTAGTAATTAATTTTTAATGTACATTGTGTAGCACACTACACAATGAATACATGTAGTTGAACACACAAGGCTAGTGGAACACTTATAAAACCAACGTCGCTATATATAAAAATACATGAACAAGGATTAAAATGGCCATGTAATTGGTGAAGATCATAAAATAATCATGTGATTTATTCTCAAAGTCATGTGACTAGACTTCAGTGCTACTGTGCTGAGGGTTAAGTGTATTCATTTGTTCAAGGATGAAGCCAATGGTGTGCTGCCTGATCTGTGTAATGTGGGCTTGTAGCTGCTGGATCTTGGCGTTGGCCTCTGCCAGCTTGGCATGGAGCTCCGAGTTCTCAGCTGAGAGAGCATCACGAGCCTGTGAGGGAGTGAGGGAGTGGAGTGAGGGGTGAGTGAGGGAGTGAGTGCGTGTGAGGGGGTTTGGGAGTAGTAGTGTGTGAGGGGTGAGTGAGGGAGTGGAGTGTGAGGGGGGAGTGAGGGAGTGAGTGAGTGTGAGGGGGTTTGGGAGTAGTAGTGTGTGAGGGGTGAGTGAGGGGTGAGTGAGGGAGTGGAGTGTGAGGGGGGAGTGTGTGAGGGGTGAATGAGGGAGCGAGGTGAGAATTAAGAGAGAGGATGCGAGGGAATGATTTGCTTCTGTTCCTTAAGAAGTATGTACAATTGCTGTTGCCAGATCATCAGTTACATAAGTATTATGAGCTCCGTATACAAGCTAGTGAGCTTCCACCTTTCGTGGATACAAGTACATAACTAGGTTCAATCGCTGAAAACAGCTGGTATTACATGTACATCAGGCAGAGATATACACTGTTTATACAGCTGCAAATATCACTATAATCCCAGGTGACTTACCGCCTCCGCCCTCTGGAGCCGTTCCTTTAGCGAGATGTCGTCATCGCAATAGAGCTCACCACCATTAGGGGCACTGGGCTGGGAGGGACGATGCTTCTTGGCTAAGAGAGGGATAGAGGAAAGGGGGTAGGAGGGAGGAGAGGGAGGGAGGAGAGAAGAGGGAGGGAGGAGAGAAGAGGGTAGGAGGAGAGGAGAGGGAGGGAGGAGAGAAGAGGGAGGGAGGGAGGAGAGAAGAGGGAGGGAGGAGAGAGGGTAGGAGGAGAGGAGAGGGAGGGAGGAGAGAGGGTAGGAGGAGAGGAGGAGAGAGGGTAGGAGGAGAGGAGAGGGAGGGAGGGGAGGGGAGGAGAGGGAGGGAGGAGAGAAGAGGGAGGAGAGAAGAGGGAGGGAGGTGAGAGGGTAGGAGGAGAGGAGAGGGAGGGAGGAGAGAAGAGGGAGGGAGGAGAGAGTAGGATGGAGGGAGAGGAGAGCTACCAGTAATAAAAGAACAATGCTATCTCCTTAGCCTTGTGCCTAGGCATGCCACTGCCTTCCTAGGATGGACTAATTAGAGTATGTAACAACACGGTAGCATGTGATCAGAGAAATGCAGGTGTCCTCACATTTCTTCTCCTTCCTCTTGCTGCAGTCCACCACCAGATGGTCCTTGCAGTGTTTGTGGCAGCTGATGCCACAGTCCTTGCAGCGCATGCCCTGCCGAACAATGCCCTTCATCTGGGAGGGCGTGTGTGTGTGTGTGTGTGTCACATCTTATAGACAATGTACATGTAGGTGTCCTTATTATTCAAGGACTGGAGTAAGCTACCCACCATGCCTTTGCAGTGCTGGCACACTGGTGCACTGATGAAGGTGTGCTCCACAAAGTTGTGGGTGAACCGCTCCCTCAGGAGAGAGTTGGCCGAGAGGAAATACTGGAGGAGCTCGTCGTAGCTTATCGAACCATCACTGTGTGTGTGTGTGTGTGTGTGTGTGTGTGTGTGTATGAAAGCTTCTCCTTTGCTATATACCGTCCCACTGTCTTGTGCTGAAATACCCCCTACTACAAACTGAAGTTCCATCAAAATTTCTCTAAGTGACTAACTTGTCCTGGTCCAGAACAGAAAAATTCTCGATGAACGGGAAGTTGGAGGAGATGGTCTCAAACTCCTCCATTGAGATGCTGCCGGAGTGGTCTGTGTCGTACATGCGGAATACCGCCTGAGGGAGGATAAGGGGGGAGGGGGGAGTGTAGTCAACAAGTGCACAGGTAAGATATTCTTTGATGCCCAGATCGGACAGTGAGGTTTGCTTGTCACTAATATAGTGTATGTGTTTCTGCAGTAGCACTGCTATTACCACAGCAGTGATACGACAGCAATGGCTGACTCACATCCACCATCTGCCTGACGTTCTTGGTGAGGGAGTCGGTGTCGAGGTGAGGGTTTTGACCGGCTGCCCAGGCCGAGAAGGAGGGGAGGTCGGCTTCGGACGTTAGGGAGGCACTGTCTCGTTGCCGTGGCTCCCGGCTCTCAGATAGCTCATCCAACGCATCATCATCCATGTGACTCTGGTTGATGGCGGCCTATAAAGATGATGTAATGGTTACTGATTACACACAGTGTAATAGGAAGTGTTGTGGACTACAGCACGATGTCACTTTTACTCACCCTGAGGACCTTCATTCTATCGAGGTCAGGGACAGCATCAGGGGACTTAATCTGGCTGCCCCGAATATTGTTAAGGACCCCCCAGAGTTTGCGGTACTTGGCCATGTTGAGGGTCTGCTGGGCAGGGTTCATGATGTCTTTGGCCTGGGCGTCTATGGCAACAAGATCCTTCAGGGTGATGCCTCTGGAGGGAGGGAGAGAGGGAGGCTGATATGAGTGGTCTGAACAGCTGATAGTAGCTAGACAGAGACAGACACACAGACAGACAGACACACACGTACAGCACTGGCAAGTGGAAAGCCCCGTTCAGCTGTGCCACTGTCTGTCGGTAGTTGCCATAGTTCATCTCAGAACTGAAGAAGTTGGTCCACTTGACCAGCTCCTAATATGTGCAAGGAGAGTGGTCTGGGAATGAGGCCAGGTACCACGCTATCTAGACTTGGAAATGAGACTCATGAGAATGAGGCCTGGGAATGAGACTCAGGCTGGTACGGTACACTGACTGACCTCCTTCTTCGCCTTGTCAACCTTGCTCCAGGTCTGGGAGAGCCGTCGTATGGCGAAGTGGTTGAGCCCTCCCACCACGGCCAGCATGGTGTTGTAGCTATGGAGCTCATAGAGGTACTAGGGAGAGGAAGGTGTGTGTGTTTTTTTTGGGGGGGGGGGGTAAGGGCCATCTGTGCATGGCCACCTCGACGTGTCTACTGCTAATTAAAACTGTGTTACATACACCCAGCCTGCCACTAGCTACCAACTTTGTCCCCAGGCTCCCCCGCGCTTTTCGTACTGTAAGTGACAAAAGCCAGGGTGAAACGTGCATGTGGGCCTGGGAATGTACAATTTCCGGCTCTGAATAGATGGGATAGGTTTAGGGTATGGTTAGGGCATGGCACAGGATTGTTTCCGGAAACGTTTCTGAAACGCTGCAGAGGTGTAACAGACCTAGGTACACATATTTCTCCTAATCACTTGCTAGAACGAGGCTATCCTGTGGAGCAGTGCTGGGGAGTGGAGCCTGGGAATCTGCCATCTACTTAATAGCAGTGTTTGCATGTGCTGGTACACTAGCTAATGACTGCCTTGTGTGAGTATACTCTGCCAGAATCAGTCAGTCATGGTCAAAGAATGTCTTGGCAACCCAGGAGGCTGATCGGCTGCCATATTGGCATGCTCAATGCATGCTAGAGATACCTTTGGCCGTAGCCATAGCAATAGTGCTTAGCCATTCCACACCAAAACAGCTTCACAGAGGAGCTGTTTAGCTGCTGTGCTCTGATACCTGATCTGAAGCAGCTATGGCTGGAGGCCAGTCACAGTATTACATATCTTATACAATCTACCAGTTGTTTACTTGCATCCACTAATTTATACATGCATTTATCCATAGCAACCAATATGTACACAAGCAATTAAACTGTGAGCGGTGCATTAAATGGAACAGACCCCTTGAGGTATTCTAACACTCACTCGAGTAGTCTCTATGAACTTCTCGATGATGTCAGCCCTCCTGAACATGGTGAACTCCCTCAGGATGTTGCACACCACCCAGATGGTGATGCCGTTGAACAGCCGGATGCACTCATCGATGCGAGGGGTATCCTCTGTCGGCTTGGCCAGGTGTGCATAGATACAGAACTCTCGGAACTAGAGGAGGGAGGGAGGGGGACGAGAGGGAGGGAAGGAGGGAGGGAGGGAGGGAGGGAAGGAGGGAGGAGGGAAGGAGGGATGGAGGGAGGGGGGAAGGGAGGAGGGATTACACATGAGGTTACATGGACATTGCAAATACATCTAATTTAACAGATGATGTAATGATGAAATGAAAAGTGATGCAATGGTGACATAATAAACAATGATGTAATGATGATGACATCATCAACGATGTAATGTAAGACTGAGCATGCTCACCGGTATTCTCCGCACCAGCTTGTAGTCCAGGGCACAGAGAATCTCAGCCAGGTCTCGGGAGGAGGTGGCATCGAAGCCCAGGCTGGGACGCCGGTACTCTCTCCGAGGAACGTACACGGAGTGGTGTAGCCACGTGTCCTCTGGCCTGGAGGGTGGGACAATGGGTTGGCAAACAATGATGTAATGATTAGTGGAGCTAAGTCTGCAAAAAGGGTACTTTGTGGATACAATACGGTCACCAATGTTATATTCTGTATATGGTCCATGAATTACTGGTGACATCATGATGACATCACTCACATTGAGTCCAGGGAGATGTACTCTGCCATGCTGCTGTCCCCTGCCTTCCTCATAGTGTCCTGCAGCTCCATCACCCTCTCCACGAGGGGGGAGTGCGAGCGGAAGTCCTCAGGGAAGTGTTCCCTCCAGTACCTGAGAAGAGGGAGGGGGCCATCGGTCACCACAGTAACCCCCTCAAGACAACACAGTGCCAGTCTGTCTGCTAAGTACAGGCCTCAGGTACATACATAGGAACAAGGAACATCTTTCAATTTCCTCCTCCAACTTTCCCTTCCTTCCCTCAACATTCCTTGCCTCACAGGTCAGCCAGAGGTTGATAGGAGGAAGTTCCTATGACCTCATGACAAGATGTCTAGCATTAGCCTCATTCCCAGGTACACGGGAATGGAACTGGCTATCCCTTACTGCATGGGAATGAGACTGGCTACTCCTACTGTACAGATTTAGAACAGCTCAAGTACTGGTTGTACATTTGGCAGCATCCCAAGTGGAGAGTGATTACTCCATACTCCAAGGCACACACTATGGGCTATGTACAGGAAGGAACAACAGCTATCCATTCCATTACCCTGGGTGTGCAAGTACTGCTCCCTTGGGAGGTCTACCATCAAACAGACTGGTTGTAAACAACTCCTTCACTTGTGGCTGCTTCAACCATTGTGGGAATATTGAGTATTTTAGGAAATCTATACAACCTTGATTCACTCCCACCTTGTCCAATTATATGTACATGTCTAAGGTTTAATGGACACTGCCTGGTCTGAAGCCTTTCTGAGATAAGGACACCCCTTGCTACTGGCTTTAATTTCCAGATTGGGAGTTTATATTGTGATGAAGAATCTGATATGGGAATCAGACTCTGGATTGAGACCCTCACCTGAAGGTCCTAGCAATAGCCCACTTCCTCTGGAGCGTGGCCTGTGCTACGCCACTCCCGTCCTCCGTCTGAGCCACCTGCAGAGTGGCACGATAGCTGCCTCCGTCAAGGAAGAATCTGGAGCAGCTGGTGGCCTATTTTAGAGACCCACACAGCACCTACTACCCAGGAGGCGCTCACAGCTAACCCAGAAGGTAACATAACATACAAGAGGTTAGTACATGTGAGCAAAACTGGAAGTTCCCGAAGAAACTGTGATTATGTAGCTGCAAGAGCAGCTGTTATTGTTTACATTTACTTGAATTGTTTTCTATATCACATAGCCACCATACACTCATTCCCAGGCCAGGTTCTAGAAATGAGGTTACTAAACTTGTTCCCAGGCCTCGGCCCAGCTTTTGTCGCTTAGGCTACATAGCACATAAGATATGGAGAAGTGGTCAATGAAATGTACATCACAGTTCACACGATTCATGCAACTTGTTTAGTCCTGAGAAGGGCTGGATTGAGTAGTTGCCAGGGGATGGGGGCTACTACAGGGTTGACTCATAAACGATGTCAGCTATTGTGTTAAATTGGATTATTTCCTAGCGACCTATGGCAGAACAAGCTATCTCGACGATCAGTAGGGTAAAACTAAATGATCTCACGACGGTCTAAACCCAGCTCACGCTCACTGCTAGCAGGTGAACAATCCGATACTGGGTGAATTCTGCTACAGCATCCCATTCTCCACCATCACAATGCATGACAAAACATTCCTTATTTGGCTGATTAACAAGCAGTGGATTATCAGCTACCCAGACAGCTTTAGTCTGGCCCAAGAGTGCTAATGTGATACTCCCAATTCTCTCACACTGTCACTATGCAGCTTCAGTGCACACAATAATCCCCCATAACAAGGCCAGCATACACTTCCTAGAATTGAAGGAAGGAAACAGATGTGACCCACACCAAGAGTTCACCTTCTAGGAAGTGTTATGGGGGCAAGGCACAGTACCTTCCTCACAGCTTTGTGTGCCATGCAATCTTAAACATTTGGATGTGGAAGCTGTGGGTGTGAGGCTAGGGAGCTGTTGGTTACTCACTGTCATGGACCCTTTAAAATCCTGTAAAAAATGGGAGCTGTTGGTTAATAAACTCTTAAAATCTTGTAAAATTGGGAGCTGTTGGTTACACTCATAAACTTCAAAATCCTATAAAATCTATCTTGCACCAACTGGCTATGTGTGGCTGCCAAATCAGAATGTTTCTGCCAATTCTCAATATTTTTACTGGCGAAGTAACCCGGTATTACCAGGCCAAACAACATGGACTCATTTTATCTCACGGCTATCTTACCTACATACCCAGCCCATACTCAAGGCGCTTCAACAGAGGAGAGTGCCTGGGTAGGCTAATTTACTATAATGTGGACTGTACCACACCAACCACAGAGAAGGGCCCTGCCTAATCACCCAGAGACAGCCTCCTACTAGCCACTTCTGATCCTTCCCTTGCAGGCACTCTACACCACCACAGTTGGTTAACCATCACAGTTGCCTGAGGGCAAACAAAGAATTAATTCATTAAGAACTGTGGCAGCTGTGACATGACGCAGCTAACTCAGAACTGTGCAAACAGCCAGCTACACCTCATCAGCTGGCCTCCTACCCTCCCAGCCCTGGAGACAATCCGTATTTCTCCACAAATGTGAGGTGCACATGCCAGTCCCACACAACGGTATGGACATGGGGGGATATGGTGAGTTATGACACTTAGCATTTGAGGGATACAACTCGAGCAGCTGCCTGGCCAGCTGGTCCGGTTCCCAGTACCACTTCACCATCAGGAGGAAGACCTGGGGGTAGGCGGGGTCAAAGTCCAGCTCTGCACTGAACCCAGGTGACTCCTCACGGTCTGTGCATGTGGGGGGAGGGGGGAGGGGGGGGGGGGAGGGGGGGGGGCAGTGATGATACAACTGCAGGTAACTTAGTTTGACCATGTGATATTAATACTTTGTCCTGCCGCTATTGTTGCAGTGGAAATATACTGACTGACACACTTATGAGAGCTCACAAAATATATGATTTTTATTTCTTGCCACAGTTTTTCCCTTTAATAATAAGGGGAAAACTGTGTGCCACAGTGTGGGGGGTACACTATATTTATAGAGCATGGAGGTGACATGTGGCCAAGTGGTTAAAGCATTTTACTGAGGACCAAAAGTTGCAGATTCGAATCCCATTGATTGCCTCTCAGGTAAAGTGTTTGGGAGACCAGCCTTTAGCTGAGGGGGCCTGGAGGTAAAAAATACTTTTACCTTTTTTATGTATGTATGTATACTATACACTCACCAAATTTTTGCAGCGTTCTTCTCACCAAATCGTTTATAGTTACTTGGTCTCCCATCTTCACTTCTCTAGTCTACTAGTCCTAGTTACAAAATCCAATGTAAGTACATTCTCTGGCTCGCGACGATTATCAGGCATGCGAATCCGGAAGTGTTGGTCGATCATATCGGTGGTTACTAAAACCCGGAACGGGACGGAACGATCGCGGAACGTTCCGTCCCGTTCCGCCTACTAAAATACGGAACTGCGTACGTATGGAATTAAATAGTAATCATCAGGAACTTACCTCTTTACACTTGGAGGTAATGAACATGCAGATCTAATAATGCAGGAGCGTTCATAGCCAGTCATGGACTATTTATTTATCAAGCAATCACTTGGAACAAGAGATTGTGCAGATTCTAGAGAATCCACCAGAGAAATGCATTACCATCCCACCACGGAAGCCCAAAGCTGGTCAGGTGTTTCTATAATACCAATGCTACATGCAATAGCCATTGATGCAAATAATAGGAATCATACAGTATTAAACATTTACAGTGCATAGGGATGTATTTCTGCTCCTCCATCAATAAATTATACATCAGTTCTTCTTCTCCATAAAAAATGCTGGGTAGAAGAGAGCATACAGGAGAGATTTATATCTTGATCAGTATACATCACTAATACAAGGTGTTTTGCTTTAAACAATGCAACATTTGCACTTATGCTTCGAGGAGGAAGAAATCTCACCATTCCCTCTTGCTAAGAGATCCAGGCGTTTGACGAGCAAGAGGATAACTCACAGTAGTTTGGTCCCGGTCTACTGTACTTGCAGATTGCCATGGAACAAGCAGGATGACCGTAAAGGACCACTAACCCAGTGCAACAGATGCAAAGAATGGTTCCATAAGCAGTGTGCAAATATACATCCAGACGCCTTTGACATTCCTCATTATGTATGGTTATGTGCAACTTGTAAAAAAGCTCAGTAAACCTGTACACACAAATTATGCATTATGCTGCAGTATATCCTACAATGAAACATCTACCCATATAGCTAGTAAAAGTACAGCAGCTTTCATAGTAAACCCTACAATTATAAAAGAAAAGACGAGGAAAGTAGGTACTCACTTTTCATACTCTATTTAATACCTACTACGATCAGTCTTAAGTTTATGCATTTATGAACATATAACTTAGCTGCTTCCAGAGGGCTGACACTGGCTGCTTCCGCGCCACAGTAGAGCACTTCTTTTCTTCACTGAAGCACATCGAACACGAGGCTGCAAGGGCCGTCTTCTAACGCGGAACGTTTTAGTAGGCGGAACGGGACGGAACGTTCCGCGATCGTTCCGTCCCGTTCCGTGTTTTAGTAAGAGGTTAGCGTTAATAACTTCCGGTTAATTCTGCATATTCAGCATTGTTTATGTGGTTAACAAAAATCATGTATGACAGCGTGCGCTTATTGGGAGAGGACCAGGCCGCTACTCGCAGCAGTAATGTAGGCTACTCGCAGCAGTACATGCAGCAGTATGTAGGTGACTAAAATACTGTTGCAGACGATCATGCGCTTGTTTCTATGAGAGCTCGAGGTGATTTAGAGACTACTGCAGTTCTTCTGCCGAATTATCTGGCACAAGCTCTGGGGTATTGGTAAATCTAATGAAGAGGGGACGTCTGTAATAAAGTCATCAAAGATTGGGGTAAGTATTAATGACTACAAGCTGCAAATTGTGTTTTAATATTCTTTTTATCACAGTCCTCAAGCTACAGCTACTTGACTGCTGCATCATCCGATTACACTGTTCCTTGGCTTTAGCACATGTTCATTCTCAGAACTGGTACTGTCGTACTGAGTCTGTCCTGGTACCATGCTGGAGTTCTGTGAGCCTGGAGACTCATACTCCGTTCCATGGGTGGGCAGGGGGTTCTCCCGCTGCTTCCTGGAGGTGGTGGGGAGCCTTGCCTCCACTGGGCTGCTCTTCCTGCTCGGGTTCAGCAGCATCGTACTGTGGCCGAAGGTAAGTGAGTGTGTGTGTGTAGAGCCAAATTTAAGGTAGGGGAGACAGGGGGTACTGAGATACTTCAACACCAGTACGGGTTCACCAAAATGTCTTCATGTGACCCGAGAGGTTTGGGGTAAACGTGATCCTCACATGACTACGTTAGCTACTACTCATAGCGACTCTGCAGCATTCCAATCTTTTCTCCCTACCGTCCTCCCTCACAGAAGCAGCAGAAGTCACCCCCCTCCCTCCCCCTCTCCCACACCTTCTACCTTGAGGCTCTGCTGTGCCTGCTGCTGGCCTTCACCTACACAGCTGACCTCGCTGTGAAGGGTGCACTGCACATCGCTGGAGACCAGATCTATGGCTACACCATTGTGGTGGATGCTCTGGGCATTGCCTCTTGGCTGTTTGCACTGGGTATGCTGCAGCGGGAGCGAAGACGGATTGTCCGCAGGCTGCCTCATGGAGTGAGCTTGGTACTGTTCTGGCTTCTGAGTGCCCTCTGGCTATGTCTGCAGGTATATATGTGTGTGTATGACACTGTGTGTGTGTGTGTGTGTGTGTGTGTGTGTGTGTGTGTGTTTGCATGCGGGGGGTGGGCGGAGGGGTAAGAAACAGCTGTGATATATAATATGTGGTTGTACTTTCTTATGTCCAGGTGGCCTCCTGGGGCAATGCCCACTGGTGGTGGCAGCTGCACGACAGGGTCGACATTGCCGACCTGGTTCTCTTTATTGCCAAGGCTCTGCTTGTTACTGCAGTGATCACTGCGGGCGTCATTCGCCCATTGCTCCTCAAGCGGCGGCACTATAGCCTGCTGGTGAACGCAGACACAGACGCAGAGACAGAGGAGGACATTGAGGAACACAACAAGGAGAGACAGGAGAGAAAAGAGGGCAACTTTGTGCAGAAGAGGACTGCCTCGACCTTCAGCGACCTCTGGTACAAGTCTAAGATCCTCTTTCCTTACGTGTGGCCGCGAGGGTATCCACTGCTGCAGCTGAGAGTGGTCGCCTGCTTCCTACTCCTGGGCACGGGGCGAGTCGTCAACGTCTATGTCCCCATCTACTACAAGAAGATTGTGGACGCTCTCACTCCTCACAGTAACTCGACGAGTCACCTGGATGCAGCGCTCGGCCTCACCCACTCTCCCACGGGGGTCACCCTGCCGCTGGCCTCCATCTTGATCTACGTCATGTTACGATTCCTCCAGGGTGGTTCGGTCGGGAGTATGGGGTTGGTGAACAACATCCGCAGTTTCCTGTGGATCCGAGTGCAGCAGTACACCACCCGTACCATGCAGGTGGACCTCTTCAAACACCTCCATGCCCTCTCTCTTCGTTGGCACCTGGGCAGGAAGACCGGTGAGGTCCTGAGGGTCATGGACCGGGGGGCACAGAGCATCAACAACCTTCTCAGCTACATCCTGTTCAATATCGTACCTACACTAGTCGATATAGGGATTGCCGTCATTTATTTCGTGATTGCCTTCGATGCCTGGTTTGGTCTCATCGTGTTTATCACCATGATGGTGTACATCCTCTTCACAATTCACATCACGGAGTGGAGGACCAAGTATCGGAGAGCCATGAATGTGAGGGACAACGCCACCCGAGCAAAGGCCGTGGACTCGCTTCTCAACTTTGAGACGGTGAAGTACTACAATGCAGAGCAGTATGAAGTAGACAACTTTAATAAAGCCATCGTGTCCTACCAAACAGCCGAGTGGAAGTCTCTGGCTAGTCTCAATGTTCTCAATAGCGGCCAAAATGTTATCATAAATGTGGGGTTGTTGCTAGGGGCAACTCTGTGTGCATATCGGGTCACACAGGGGATCCTTAATGTCGGAGATTTTGTGCTATACTGCACTTACATAATACAGCTGTATACCCCACTAAATTTTTTTGGTACTTATTACCGAATGATCCAGGCAGCATTCGTGGACATGGAAAACCTGTTTGACTTGTTTGAGGTGGATCCAGAGGTGATCGATGCACCGAATGCCCAGCCCATCCAGATTCAGGGAGGGAGGATTGAATTCAAGAATGTTTACTTCCACTACCAACCTGAGAAGCCAATCCTGAAAAATGTGTCATTTCTGGTGGAAGAAGGCAAGACTCTGGCTCTCGTGGGACCCAGCGGTGCGGGGAAGAGTACCATAATCCGATTGCTATTTCGTTTCTATGACATCCAAGATGGTGTGATCACAATGGATGGGCAGGACTTGAGGGCAGTGACGCAGGCCTCTGTCCGGCAAAATATCGGGGTTGTGCCGCAAGACACAGTGCTGTTCAACGATAACATTCGTTACAATATCCGTTATGGGAAGACAAATGCCAGTGATGAGGAGGTGGAGAGGTCAGCGAGGCATGCAGACATCCACCAGCGAATCTTGTCCTTCCCTAGTCGTTACGACACAATGGTCGGGGAGAGGGGACTCAAACTGAGTGGAGGGGAGAAACAGAGGGTTGCCATTGCGAGGACGATCCTAAAATCCCCTGCAATTATTCTTCTTGATGAGGCAACTTCCGCACTGGACACTGAGACTGAGCGGAACATTCAGTCATCCCTGATGCGTGTGTGCCAGGACCGAACAACTATCATCGTCGCTCACAGGTATGCATATGTGGCTATATGATGAACCTTTCACTGTAAAGCCCATATGAAGGTTTTTATATTAGGTGTTAAAACATTTCATATGGCCTGTAGCAGTGAAAGGTTTAAACACAGTTGCAGTCTACTTTGTAATGGCTGGTTAGAGCCTCATTCCAAGCCCTTCCTTCTTGTTCGTGGAGAAGACTTGGCTAATGAGGCTAAGGGAGAGAGTTGCTTACAGCCTTCCACACACTCACCCACCTTCTCTAGGCTGTCCACCATTATCCATGCACACCAGATCTTGGTGCTTAAAGACGGTGAGATCTACGAGCGTGGGACGCACCACCAGCTCTTGGAACGGAATGGGGCCTATGCGGTTATGTGGCAGCAGCAGCAGAGCAGCCTGGAGCAGAAGGGGGCGGGGTCAGGCAGCGAGGGGGAGGGAGAGTCACAGCTGTAATCTCTTGTGTAGCAGACCTGTTATTTGGAATCCAACATTTTCCTGTTTAATAGCTGTGTTTTACTTTAGTGCTAGAAGCTCACAATCATGAAGATGCAGTGCTCGAAGCTCACATTATTCCTTGTTCTGTTTATTATTAAAATATGGAGTCAAAAAGTGGTCAACAGGTCAAGGGGTATTTTTGCCATTGGTCAAGCAGTCGAGGACTATTTTTACCAGCCCTCATTCTGTAGTTACTATAACAGCGGTGTTTATATAAACGCACAGGGCTAGGGGGTTGGATTGGGTTCCCGAGACATCAGATGTACATGTAAATAATGCAGGCTACGGTTTCTGGTGCCCAGACTGGCTGGCGATTTTCTGGCGGGCTTACATCCACTTTTCATTGGTCAGAACTGCAGATTTGAACAGCGTTTCACGCGCGCATACAAAACCAGGGACGGGCTGCATTTTACTTCAGTACTGAGTTTGTTGGCTGTGCGGAATGTGAGTATTTTGCTGATGCAGTTTCGAATTGTGACTTTACATTGCGCGTGGCAACCAAGGTTGGAGCATGTATTCCGCTTGGTCTGCAGAACTAGCCTCGCCGACTGCGTGGTCTGGGAACGAGGAGGCTATACAGAACTAGAGCTGTAGCTAATAATTCTGTATCTCGCGTTACCAGTTTTTATTTATGTGCCTGCTTCTCTCACCCCCGTCCAGTCATCGCAAGACTGCAAGAATTCCCACGGTCGCCGCCCTACCGCCGGAGCACAGCGGCTTATCCCAGCCACAAGCATAGCTCATCCCACATCCCAGCCACAACCACAGCCACGATCCTACCAAGCACAGGTCAGCACAACAGGAAACTGTAAGAGAATGTGCATGCATGTGTGTATAAAAGATTAAGTACAGGTGCATGGGGATATGGGGCCACGCGTGGCACGTGAGCAAACGCACTGGTACGTAACGCGTTAACGGTGACCGACCGGTGTTAAAAATGCACGTGCTGGGTTAGTCTGGCGTAGCCCGCCCCTAGCCCTCGACTACTATATAGCAGGTGCAGCGATGCTAATACGCGACGTATCGCTAGAATGGGTATACTATACTATACTAACAGCTACATGTATATTACTGGAAAGTGGAAACTATACAAAAAAAAACGGACGGAGTTAGTTATGCCGTAGATAATAGAGCACGTGCTCTATTATCTACGGTTATGCAGGGACATCCCACAAGGTGGGCACGGTATAATGATATTGTGCTATTATAATAAATGTTTGACATTGTGCATGAGCGATCCGCACATTAGAAGTTAAGGTGACACGCGGGACGTGGCTGACCAATGCCAGTATGCGGTAAGATGAGTACTCATCAAATTGGGTGGTATTAAAATTGCAGTAGTAGTATACAGTGTACATGTCTATAATATGATCTTGGTGACGGTGGTCATGAATTGCTATGGTGTATGTTTTTAATTGTGTTAAAGGGGCAGAAAATATTCAGCTACTCAAGGAGCTTTAGCTGTAGGTTTCCCTGCCCTAGGCCTCTGCTGTGTCGCTACTGCCCCAGGGTAGTATGCTGTTGCTGCTGCCACAGGGAAGCATAGACCCCATTCTGTTCCAGGAGCTGGTGGTGTGTCCCACGCTCACGGATCTCACCATCTCTAAGGACCAAGATCTGGTCGGCATGGATGATGGTCGAGAGACTGCATTGAGAGGGGGTGAAGAGAAGATTGCATGATCCTTTGAGAGTATAGTTTCCTGAATAATAGCACAGCAATCAAAACACATGCAGATACCTGTGAGTGACGATGATAGTTGTTCGGTCCTGGCACACACGCATCAGGGATGACTGAATGTTCCGCTCAGTCTCAGTGTCCAGTGCGGAAGTTGCCTCATCAAGCAGAATAATTGCAGGGGTTTGTAGGATCGTCCTCGCAATGGCAACCCTCTGTTTCTCCCCTCCACTCAGTTTGAGTCCCCTCTCCCCGACCAATGTGTCGTAACGACTAGGGAAGGACAAGATTCGCTGGTGGATGTCTGCATGCCTCGCTGCCCTCTCCACCTCCTCATCACTGGCATTTGTCTTCCCATAACGGATATTGTAACGAATGTCATCGTTGAACAGCACCGTGTCTTGTGGTACGACCCCGATATTTTGCCGGACAGAGGCCTGCGTCACTGCCCATCCATTGTGATCACACCATCTTGGATGTCATAGAAACGAAATAGCAATCGGATTATGGTACTCTTCCCCGCACCGCTGGGTCCCACGAGAGCCAGAGTCTTGCCTTCTTCCACCACAAAGGACACATTTTTAAGGATTGGCTTCTCAGGTTGGTAGTGGAAGTAAACATTCTTGAATTCAATCCTCCCTCCCTGAATCTGGATGGGCTGGGCATTCGGTGCATCGCTCACCTCTTGATCCACCTCAAACAAGTCAAATACATTTTCCATGTCCACAAATGCCGCCTGGATGATCTGATAGTATGTACCAAAGTGATTGAGAGGACCATACAGTTGTACGATGTAGGTGCCGTAGAGCACAAAATCTCCTATAGTTAGGATACCCTGTGTGACCCTCAACGCACACAAGGTTGCCCCTAGCAGAAGGCCTAGAATAATGATAATATTTTGGCCACCGCTGAGAACACTGAGAACGGCCAGAGACTTCCATTCCACATCCTGGAAAGTCACAATAACACTGTTGAAAGTATCCACTTCGTAATTCTCTGCAGTGTAGCTTTTCACTGCCTCAGCATTGAGGAGGGAGTCCACAAACTTGGCCACAACTATGTTGCCCTTGATGTTTGCATCTCTCCTGAAAACCGTCCGTGACATGGATGGTATAAAGGATGTAGCCCATCATGGTGACAAACACTATGAGACCAAACCAGGCATCAAAGGCGATCGCGAAATAGATCACAGCAATCCCAATGTCCACAAAAGTAGGAATGATATGAAAGAGTGTGTGGTAGAGGAATTTGCTAATCCGCGTTGTCCCGCGGTCCATGACGGCCACAACCTCTCCAGCTTTCTTGCCCAGATGCCAGCGATGAGAGAGGGTGTGGATTTGTGTGAAAATATCAAACTGCAAAGTCCTAGTGGTGTACTGGTGCACACGGATCCACAAAACATCTCGGAGGTTGCTCACCAGTCCCATGGTTCCCGCTGAGCCCCCCTTGAGGAGTCGTAGCAGGGCCCAGATCAAGACAGAGGCTAGCGGGAATGTAACTCCCGTGGGAGAGTGGGTGAGGCCGAGCGCTGCATCCAGGTGACTCGTTGAGTTGCTGTGAGGCTTGAGGGCATTTATAATCTTCTTGTAGTAGATGGGGACATAAACATTAATCACTCTGTCTGCTGCCAAGAGGATGAAGCACAGCACCACTATCAGCTGCAGCGGCCGGTCACCTCGTGGCCACACATAAGGAAATAGCAATTTACACTTGAGCCAGAAATCACTATAAGTTGAATCAGTCCTCTTCTGCACAAAGTTGCCCTCTTTTCTCTCCTGTCTCTCCTTGTTGTGTTCCTCAATGTCCTCCTCCGTCTCTGCATCTGTGTCTGCGTTCACCAGCAGGCTATAGTGCCGCCGCTTGAGGAGCAATGGGCGAATGACGCCCGCAGTGATCACTGCAGTAACAAGCAGAGCCTTGGCAATAAAGAGAACCAGGTCGGCAATGTCGACCCTGTCGTGCAGCTGCCACCACCAGTGGGCATTGCCCCAGGAGACTACCTGGACACCAGGAGAAACTAGTACCATGAGTTACATTACTACACATAATACCCCCCCCTCCACACACACACACCTGCAGACATAGCCAGAGGGCACTCAGAAGCCAGAACAATACCAAGCTCACTCCATGAGGCAGCCTGCGGACAATCCGTCTTCGCTCTCGATGCAGCATACTCATTGCAAACAGCCAAGAGGCAATGCCCAGAGCATCCACCACAATGGTGTAGCCATAGATCTGGTCTCCAGCGATGTGCAGTGCACCCTTCACAGCGAGGTCAGCTGTGTAGGTGAAGGCCAGCAGCAGGCACAGCAGAGCCTCAAGGCGGAGGGTGTGGGAGGTGGGGAGGGAGGGGGGTGACTTCTGCTGCTTCTGAAATGGAAATATATTCTCAGAGATATGAAACAGTCCTAGCTTTCTCCACTAACCCTGGGATCCTCCTCCTCAATTTCAACTCCGCTCTCCTCCACCCCTCATCCTCACCTTTGGCTCTGATGCAATGGTGCAGAGCCCGAGCAGGAAGAGCAGCCCAGCGGAGGCGAGGCTCCCCGCCACCTCCAGGAAGCAGCGGGAGAAGCCCCCGCCCACCCATGGAACGGAGTACGAGTCTCCAGGCTCATAGAACTCCAGCATGTCAGTATTGTAAGTTTTTGTGGCGTTCCATGTTGTAAAGGCCTAGCTCAATATTGCTGATTTACTTCCTGAGGAAGCAATTAATTAGCACAGCTGGGCAAGAAGCATGTAGGAACATTAATCTTTTCCCCTGGACTGAATACACATGAAGTAAAAAATAATAAGTCCTATGCTACTCCAGTGTGTTGAGGTACTGCAGCTGATGCAAGACTTTGGTCTGGCTTGTTTCACGAATCTCACCAGCTAGAAACATTTCATCCACCACCGCATAGACCTGGTGTGTGTGTGTATGTGTGCATTATCTCATCACCAAATCTTTTCTTGCCATGCTGAAAAGTGAACATCAAGGCTAGTGTGAAACTATGAGGCTACCCCAACTTCACTGCATCCTTCACCTCCACTCCCCCTCCCCCACAAATACCGACCTTGTAGAAGTTGAAGACCAGGTCCAGCTCACAGACATTGTGGAAGAACTCATTCAGTACCTGTGGGGAAGACAGTGATGTAAATTGGGCTATTCAACTGTGGAGCAGTATGTAGCATCGCTAGGGATAGACAAGTGTCTCATCTACGGAGGTACGAGACAGAAATCACAAACTTAGAGTATAATTAGAGACTTCAATCACTAGTGGTCTGCTCACTCAAGACTTATAGCACGGCTGTAGCCTCGAACCCAGGCCTCGCCCAGATGTTATCTCGCAGCCGTGGAGCTGCGAGGTAAAATCTGGGCAAGGAAGGCCTGGGTTCGAGGCTAGCATAGCTGAGTGGAGGCGGCTAGTGAGCTGCAGAACAGCCCATTTGTATGCCTACAACATTCTCGCCTTGGGCTTCATTTCAACTTTGTCATTTGCATCCCTTCGTGTGAGAGTGAGCTACATAGCGTCGTACCCAGGCTTTCCGTGTCTGGATTTTACCTCGCAGCCATGACACACAGCTTTTCTCCACAGCTGTGAGATAAAATCTGCGCAAGGACAGCCTGGGTAAGAGGCTAGTTACAGCAGCTTCAACAGACCAGTTTTACATCATTCATCATTCACACACTTAAGAGGTGTAGCTACACAGACAAACCTCCACAAAGTTGTGTATGGCCTCAAGGTATGCGAGGTTGTTGTCCTCCAGGTCCACACAGATGCAGAAGAACAGTCCAGCATAGCGCCGGTAGACAATCTTGAAGTTGCGGAACTGCAGGCGACAACAAAACCATTACAAGAGTACCTACATATAGCTCTGTAATACTCAGTCAAACTTACAGCGACAAAGTTGGTATGTTTGGCGTCTCTGACGGTGACAATGGCGTGCACTTCTTCAATCAATTTCTGCTTCTCCTCATCCTCAAACTGCATGTACCACTTGGCCAGCCGCGTCTTGCCTGCCCGGTTCTGAATCAGGATGAACCGGATCTGACAAAGAAAGAAGTTAACACCTCTGTTCAAACATTATCACGTGGGTGGGTCAAGAGGGTATGGTAGCCATCCAAACTGTTATCTGTTCTCTCGATTTACAAACTTAACTTGTAAGATCAACTCTTTAGCTATTCTAATGTAAGTCAAGGAAGTAGCTCACCATTCTGCCGCACAGATTCTTCCCCAGTACACCAGTAGACCGTACCGTAACAAAACTTTCAAAATTTTGTAACAAATTCGTAAAAATAGGTGCATAATTACAGGGCGGGGTAGGCTTCGCGAAAGTTTCGGCGCGTGCGCATAGCTTCGCGAAGGTTCGGCGGTACGCAGATGCTTCTGGAATCTTCTCAACCAGTGCCTTCTACTAGACAATGCAGATGCTTCTGGAATCTTCTCAACCAGTGCAGACAATGGCTAAATTCAATAAAAGCTGCCGATTGAGGTAGCTACGGCAGTCATATGCATACAGTTTTCGAGCATCAAAAAATATACCTCAACAAAATATGGGCAAAGACTACTACAAGATACTAGGTGTGTCTCGCACGGCTAGCGAGGAAGAGATCAGGAAGGCTTACCGCAAGCTAGCGCTCAAGTACCACCCGGACAAGAACAAGGACCCGGGCGCCGAGGAGAAGTTTAAAGAAATAGCAGAAGCCTACGAGGTCCTCAGTGACTGTAAGTATTTTCTGAAGCTCAAAAATTGTGTTTAAGTTTAACTTTTACTCTGCTATCTGTTTATATGTTCTTTCTTTTCCCTGCAGCTAAGAAACGTAACATTTTTGACCAACTCGGTGAAGAGGGACTTAAAGGTCGAGGTGGGAGTGGTGCTGGGTTTAGCAGTTTCTCCTTCAGTGACCCCCGAGAAGTGTTCTCACAATTCTTTGGTTCGGGTGACCCTTTTGATATGTTTGGAGGCAGTGGAACAGCGTTTTTCGGGGGTCAGATGCCTAAGGGGGCTTCAGGATTTAGTTTCGGAGGCTCGGGTGGCATACCGTTTTTTGGTGGGGATGAAGGAATGGATTACACCCCCAGTGGGGGGTTTGGTGGTCGGAAGCGACAAGATCCCCCTGTGGAGCATGCCCTGACCCTCTCACTGGAGGAACTTTATCACGGCTGTTCCAAGAAGATGAAAATCTCCAGAAAAGTGGTTGCACCAGACGGTATATCTTCAGTGGAAGACAAGATTGTCACGATTGACGTCAAACCTGGATGGAAAGCTGGAACAAAGATCACCTACCCCAAAGAGGGTGACCAGTCCATAGGCAGAATTGCTGCTGATATTGTGTTCACAGTCCAGGAGAAGCCACACACCCACTTCAAGCGTGAAGGGAACCACCTCAGGCACACAGCCAAGGTGCCACTCAGAGATGCCCTCTGTGGAGGTGTTGTGAGCGTTCCAGCCATTGATGGTCAGACCATGAACTATTCATTGGTGGAGGTGATCAACCCAAAAACAGAGTATGTCATTCCGGGAGAGGGAATGCCCATCTCAAAGCTCCCTGGTCAGCGGGGCAACCTTATTCTGAACTTTGACATTCAGTTTCCATCAGAGCTTCCTAGAACTAGTCTGGAGGCCATTTACAATGCTCTACCAGCCCACTAGCATATCACCTCTGTTTGTCTTGTGTTGTGTATACCCTTGTGCTGTTTGTGTCCACGTGATATTGGCTGTATATTTGTAATCACAATTTCATTCATCCTCATCACGGCTACGTTGCATGAGAGCTAATATAAATTACAGGTGCAAGCGCAGATTCGGCAGCTGACAGGAATGGCTTGCAATGAAGCCAAATATCTCCACCCTTTCTCTCGATTTTTATTGCCTTGTCGTCTCAAAAGCAGTTCACTGATCAAGGCGGAGCAGTATCCTGACATGAAGCGTGGTTACTGCCTTGATGGTCTGGTATCAAGACTACTACATGTATAATATGAAGGGCTCAGAATCAGAGTGGGTTAGGGTTAGCATTCGCTAGACTAGGCTCATAGTTACAACTACTAACCTTTATTCCCAGTGCTTGTACTATAGCGGGACGCTCTAGCCACCCTGCTGCTAGTCTCGTGCCCAGACCTCTATTCGCCCGCGGCTGGCTCATTCTAGGAACAATTCCATCTAACGCACATTATCGACGATCACCGAAATAATCGTTACGGGTATATCTCTTTCTTCACATGTTATTTCGGTCTACTGTCATAGGCCAGATTTTTGGCCTGCTGCCCATGTGGTGGGATGTAAAAATATCTATCTATCTATAAGACCAAATTTTTCACACATCTGATCTGACGGGAAGTCAAGGTGGCGCGCTCGGTTACAGACTGGGGTCGGAACGTGGCCTCCCCAATAATCGGGTCGTGTGTTCGAGGCGCACGCGTGCAATCTGATTCTTGGCTTTCTAAGCCTATAGCCAATACGTCGGTAACTTCCTTAGGGACTCCGAAACTAAAAGCATGACTGGGTACATTACAAGGCCTCCTGTGATTCCCAGCCATCGCCTATCCAGGGCTCCGGGTGTCTGACACTCCAGGAGGGATGGGAGGCTCCCTAGGCTTTTGTTTTTTTCTCTCCAAGGTTTTTTTTCTTCTCCAAGTTAATTTTTTTCTTCTCCAAATTTAAGTTCATAGAAAGACTACTAGCCTTTTTTCTTCTTCTCTAACTTGTTATTTCTCATTAATAACCTTGAAAATACTTAAATATAAATACCTTAAAAATAAATCTAGAAAATAATCTTATAACCCTGCCTATCCAGGAGCTATACATAGGCTTCTGTTTTCCCCGTCCAAGTTAAGCTAACATCAAGATGCATGAGAGCCTGGGGACAAGATTAAGACTATATTACAGGTGCAAGCTGGACATGAAACAAGTGTACAAGAATATGCAAGGAGTAAACATACAGACAGTATATAACATGGGTATGGTGTTCTGAAACCTGTAGGAACTGTAACACTGATAACATAACACAAATCATAACACGTTCACACAACCCACTCTCTCACTTGTATTATTCGAGAGGGACACACTTTCATACTCCCACCCGCACACCAGTTCTCCTTGTCACACAATCTCGGAGATAAAGGCTTGTGAGGGGGTGGTGTGGGGAGGGAGTGAGGGATGGATGAGGGAGGGCTGCAAGTTGTGAGACTTTCAGTGGTAGGGCTGGAGACCATATACAGCTGTGCTCGCCTGTGGAATGGATGACAGTGAATCAAGTGTCAGCAGTTTTATGATCTCAAAAATCTAGCAATTATTCTCCCTTCCTGACATCGCTAAGGGGCAGCAATTATCCAAGGTGTAGCGACAGCTACGTATCTAGGTAGTGAGCTCTAGACTCACTTGCTGAGCTTGTAGCTGCCACAGTTGGAGGGTTCCTTCGCAGTGTTTCCACGGGAGAATGGTGAGGGGAGGCTGAAGGAGAACCCTCGGGGGGAGGGGGAGGGCATCCCAGACCAGCGGCCTCCTTCTGGCTTCTTCTTGTGGTGAGCTTTGGGAGTAGCAAAGTGCCATGCAGCCTTTCCAAGTTTTACGTTTATTGGTGGCTTTGATTCCATGCCAGTACTCTTGGTTGAGTAGTGGCACAGCTGCAGGTTGTGGCTGTACGAGTTTGATACTCCCCGGGATTCAGCTGCCACTTCTGTACTCGCTTCTTCTCGGAGGTGTAAGTCAGCCTCGATGGTGGTATGGGTACAGCTTCGCTCCAATTTATTTTCTCTTACTGATGTTGTTTCTTCACTTTCAAGAGCATCCTTTGTGTCAGACATACACGTAGTTACATCTGCTTCCATGCCACTTTTCTGCATGACACCCTCTCCGGTAACTGACGTGTCGGTGCCGTCCTCTACCTGGCTTGTCTCTGTCAGGCTGGTATCGAACTGCAGGGACATCGGGTTGGCCAGTAACAGGGCAAAGTGGTTCCCAAGAACAGCCTGCTTGTAGCTATCATTCACCTGCAAAAAAAAAAGCAACATAACTAGTGCTTAGAAGCTTAAAAGTCCATAATATGGTATCACTATGCCTGCGGTATCAGTATGCCCTCCCATGAACACATTCACCCAAGTCTAAGCCAGGAAGCACGTCTTGCTGACCTGCACAGAGGCATCAGGAAGGAGACAAGGGGTGCTGGGGGAGTACTTGTGGCGCTTGGCTATCTCATGGCTGATCTTCTCCAGCAGGTTGGGGCTGTGGATGGGCGGGTCGGTGTTGGAGGTGTGGAGAGAAAGACCACGACTGGCAGAGTGGAGGGGGAGGCAAGGGGTCTGTAGAAATCCCTCATCCAGGGAAGTTGGAAGAGGCGTGTCTGAGATCTGTAGAACATAAACACTGAACAGTCATCGGAGATCCTGGTACCCATATATGGAAATGATATTGGGTAACACATTTACGGGAGAAAATATTCTGCGAAGGAACACAAGCCAAGTAATAATACTGCCAGTAGAACCCTGTACCTGTGTGTTTGGCTGTACACCTCCTCCAGATTTAGCAGGGGAGGAACCTTTGGATGACAGTGACTGTTGACTTACTCCATCCAGCCATGTTGCCTCGTTACTGTCTGAGATCTTGCGACTGGACTCAAAGTCTTGCTCGCTGTTAGCATCATCACTGCCCCCAGGCACCTTGGCACTGTTAGCTTGAGCATCAGTTGCCGTGGATTTGACAGGTCTGGGGTTGGAGAAGGTGTACTTGAAGGCCGAACTCGACTGGTGAAATCTTATACTGCTACTGTCTTGCATGGCAGCATTTTGCGGGGTCTGAGTGAGATTTTTAACTTCTGAACCCTGAATCGTGTCATCCTGCCGTCTATCACACGGCAAAGAGAGGGGGAAGGATGGGTGGCTGAGGGAGGTTGGGATCCTGGGTCGTGTAGGAGAGTCTCTGGGGGAGTCTTTGGTGTCTCTGAACCCCGTAGGGAGTTTCTTAGCTGAGTAGGCCCCCAACTGATGGTCTGATTGGCTTCCTCGAATCCCCCCAGGGGGTTTAAAAGTGAAATTGGTACTGGGAGCCTGGTTGAGTGATGCTGAAGACATCCAAATATCCCACCTCGACCTGGTAGCTGAACTGCCTGCAGCCGCAGCAGCTTCTCGATCCTCTTCAGTGTCACAGCGCATTCGCTTGGCTGAACTCCTTCTCCCTGTGCTGGTGGGGGGCAGGGGGGTTCTGGTGCTGCCAATCTGTGAGTCCCTGACGCAAGCAACTGGAGTAGCACCAGGCGCAAGCAGCTGGCTCCTGTACACATGCTCCTTCTCCGAGATCACTGTAGCCACCGAGTGGGACTCGGAGTGGGAGGCAGCCACTACTGCAATACAGTCTTGTGGTATTTCTCTCATGGACACCAGTTCCTTCTGAGAGACTGTTTTGTTGCTGTTCAGGCATTCCACTGAGGCAACCTTCCTATGATCTGTTGCCACGGTATTAGGGACACCCACTTCTTGCTCTGTTGCCATGGTACCAAGGCCACTCTCCTCTTCCGTTAAAATGGTGCCTGTACTGTCTTCGCCTAGCAATTTCCTGGCTTTGTGCAAGGCAGTGAAACCTACCAACTGCACTCTGCCAGGAGTGGCCACCCCTTCTAGGCCACACCCCTTCTCGGGAGACCTATCAGGTGGTATATGATAACATCAACAGTGATATGTGAAGTGATTACAAATGCAGATAAAGGTGCCGCCCACCTGTTTGTGGCCTGTTTGGCAAAATCAAATTTAAAATTTCCCGAGGGCTTGAAAATGTTCTGGGAGAGAGGGAGGCGAGAGGTGTGTGGTGACTTCACCTGAGGGACACAACAGTGATGGCCATAAATACGTGTACCAGTTGAAAGTGTAAATTTAGTACAGTGGAACCTCTATACTGCAGTCATCCACAGGCCAACATTTTATGCCTGTGATGGCTGTATTACAGAGGTCCATTTAGTCTTGTGCCCAGACCCTCCACCAGTCCACAAAAAAATGTAGGGTAGATTAAGGGTCTGGGCATGATAACTTGTACTTTATACTGCCCCCATCAAGAAAGACCCGTTGCCTGTCACTGCTGACCTGGTCAGTGTGCCTTCTTCGTCCCAGGAGGGCTTTCTTCCTGTGGTGGCTGATGAGAGGGGTGCGCAGGAGGCGATGAGACAGAGAGGGGGGAGGGGCCAATGTTGGTCTGCAAGAGAGGGATCATTAGTCGAGTTAGTTATGTGTAGGATGCCATACATTTACATTTAGCCAATCAGATTTGCAATTCTTATGACGTCATTTACAGCACCACTCTAGGTCCCGTAGTTTCTTTGATGTGGAATAAAAATATTCATAAAAACCACAGAATGCTTTGATGTGTTACTTCCATCACTTTACTCCCCTCCTTCCCAAAGACTTTCATCACTCCACTTTTCCACCTGAGTACGGTGTTTAAATCTAACGCTTTATCCGATGTACTATACAGGCTAATACTGCCATACAAAAAAGATAAAGCATGTTACCAGAAACAGGTTGCAATACATGCAGCTCATCTCCATTTGCAAGAGAAAATGCTATCCCACCACTTGTTGGCCACACCCACCTCTTGTTAGCCAGGAGATCCTCATGGCTGCCCTTTCTCTTAAACGAGGGCATTCTTCCCACCTTGGTCACATGACCTGAGGTTGCACTGTCATCCCTACCTCCTGGGAGGGGTGAGGCAGCGGGGGTGTGAGGGTGAGGGGCACGCCCACCTTTAGATTTCAGCCGATTGCCCAATCCCATCACCAGACCTGTGTGTGTGTGTTTGAGGAGAAAAATGAAGAAAAAAAAAGGGTTGCAGCAGGGTACTTGTGTGTATGCATGTGCATGTGTGTGTGTGTGTGTGCCAAGCAAAGGTGTTACGTGCAGGACAACCGCGTATAGGGTTTCTTGCCAGTTTGCTCTTACCAGAAAGTGAGCCGGTCCTCTTTCTCCACTTTTGGTATCTTCCTGTTGTTTCTTCACCACTCCCACCCTCACCTGGCACCCCGTTACATGAACTATCCTTGGGGCAGTCAGCCATTTCATTGGCCAGCATCTGGGCACTTTGAATGATGTCAGCAGGCACCTGGCCAATCAGATTGGAGCTCTCAATTAGCATCTTAGAAACCACTGTAGAGGAACACAGAGAAAGTGGACTCAAGGAGTTGGCACACGAATGCAGATGCCCCCCCCCCCTCAGTTCCGCCACCTGTGAAGCTACAGCGCTATGTTTTAGTGTTTATGAAACCGCCAAGGTGTTCAGATTGAAGATTGACTACATGTATACTGTTACCATCAGCATGACCTTCAGGTGACATCTTGCCCCACAACAGAAGGCAGCACTGACCTGTGTGGGCCCTGATGCTGGCGTCCATGGCCGAGAGTACCTCTCTCTGAGGGCGGAGGAGGTTGGGGGCCATCACCACGGCCAGGCTATCGGCATTCATGAGGGAGTGTGCGCCACGGCAGGCCACATGGGACAGCAGAGCCACCAGCACCCGCAGGCACTGTGTGTGTGTGTGTGTGTGTGTGTGTGTGCAGTGATGTGGCAGGAGACTATAGCGTCCAACCCTTCTGCAGCACTCACACACATGCACATCATAAACAGAAGAATGCTGGCTGCCATTGCAGCTTAGCTAGGTGTCTGTATGCTATCTGTCCCGTCTCAGAGAGATACAGTCAGACGGGCAGACAGCCAGACACCCACCCACTCACCTGCAGGTGAGCTGATGGCAGCAGAAGGCAGATTAGCAACAGACACCTCCGTCCCTCCCTTTCTCCAAGAGTGAGGCAGCTGTCCAGTGCTGGGGTGAGGGTGGAGGGGATGAGGGGCTGAGGGAGCTCACGGAGATACTGCTTCAGCAGGCTGGCTACATCATGGACATTACAGTCATTGAGGCTGACGCCTGCGTTCAGAGCCAGCTGGATGGAATGGATTTGAAATACAAAATGAGTGTGTCCTGGCACACACTGCTCTCAGTCACTGCTGCCTCTCAAGTTTGGGTAGCCTCATACTCCACACTGGGGCGCTAGTCTTGGGTATCCACAATCAATGAGAGCTGCAGCCTTGTTCCCAGGCTCCACTGCCCAGCATGTTTTTTCCAAAAACGCTGGGCAGTGGAGCCTGGGAGCGAGGCTAGAGAGCTGTAGGTTAGAACTCTCACAGATTGTGGATTCTCACCCTCTGAGCCTCTTTGTAAAACATACCCTAAGATTTTTCTGTCGTGCCACGGAGCCAGCCTTCCTGAAGATACCCTCACAGTCCGTATTCTGTTCCAGAAACTGCACTGCCTCCACAAAGAACCTATATGTGATAATCACAAAAAATTACACCTCATGAGTTGGCACTGGGCTCATACCCAGGCCTTCCACACAGTTATCTTCCTACAAATCTGGGGGAAGGCCTGGGTATGTTAGCACTTGATCACTACAATACACTAGCATGTTCAATGTCGAGTTTCGTCTATACATTTCTATGATATGTTGCATACCGCATATCATTTGCAAATACCCCAAAAGCTGCAGGTGCATACATTTTCGTGTTGCCTACGTTCTACATGTATGTATTACCATCTACACTCAGGTACATGCTAATAACATATTTATATGCTAATAATATGTGTAGTGTGATATTCAACAGCTGCCCACCTTGGCAGCTGGACTGTGACCCCTTCCCCAGACTCCACCCGATAGGGTAGCCGCTCTTGTGTAGCTTCCAGCGCCACTCCAAAGCACCCCCCACTCCCGCCTTGCTTCAGCACCTGGGAGGAGAGAGCAATACTCTGCAGTGATCAAGTCAACCAGGATCTCAATCACCAGATATTGAACTGTAGCTATTTTTAACTCAGCTGTACAATTAAATATTTGTAGTTGAGTATACCAGTGTTGGTCATAACAGGAGCGTATGAACCTTGGCCTGGCCTAATCTGGAATCAATGTGGGCGCCTATCATCAACACCAATAATTTTATTGGCTCGTTTTGTCATGCTGTTTGGCTGGCTTACGTGTTCCTCTCTCAGGTTGGGTACCGTGATACCAGCGGCTTCCAGGGCTTGTATAGCCGCGAGACGGACCCACTCCGACGAATCAAAGGATTCAATGTCCCTCCATCCTTCAGTTTCGACGAAATCCATTTTCTAGACTTCAAGAAAAGCAAGCCTTTTAATGCACGCCATGCGATGAAATTCAAAAAAAGTGCGGCAGACGCAGTCTTGAAATTGATTGGTAGAGCCTTAATAAGGGATTTCCCCTTATCGATTTTCCTTAGCAACCGTATTAAATGAACCATGGGACAAAGACAGAGTGTATTTGAAGAAGACCAACTGGAACAATACCAGGACTGCACATACTTCAGCAAGAAAGAAATCCTCAAAATATACAAGTAAGTTGCAGCATAAGAAAAAATAAAGTGTAAGATAAATATTCACATGATTATATTATCTCATGATGTAGGCGGTTCAGCGCCCTAAACCCAGAAAAGATAAACCCCAAAAAGGCTGATACCACTACTCGACTCAGCTTCTCTGAAATACAGAGTATAGCAGAGCTGAGGGAAAACCCCTTCAAGGATCGCATCTGTGAAGTGTTCTCTACAGGCTCACAGGGACTCCATTTTGAAGACTGCCTGGACTTATTCTCTGTGTTCAGTGAGCGTGCTCCATGGGACCTGAAGGCCACCTATGCCTTTCGAATTTATGACTTCAACAATGATGCTGCGATATGCAGGCATGATATGGAGCAGGTGATAAGACGACTCACTGGTAAGGCTATTTTTGATACCCCTATTGGGTTTGAGAATGGCAACAGGAGCAAATTTTTCCCTACAACTGCGAGATACAGCATACCAGGTCTTCCTCATATCTCGCAGCTGTGAAGAAAAACTTTGTCCACAGTTGGAATGCTCGGGTATGAGGCTAAATATCTCTATTGTATACGAGCAGATTGAGGAGTATAATGTACCCAGCTAATAGCCTCTTACCCAGGCCTGGGTAGCCTCTTATCCAGGCCTGGGTATGAGGCTACCCAGCTAAAACATGCCTGAGAAACTGAATTCTAAATAAACAGTCTTCTAGTCTCCAAACCAGACTACTTTAGGAAATCAGTCTGATTCTGAGACCACTACTCCTCTAGGCGATTCTCTCGACGAGGCAGAGCTAGCTGCCACTGCGGCCGGGGTCCTACGGGAGTCCGACGTGGCCCAACACCACCAGCTCTCCTACACTGAGTTTGAGCATGTCATTTCAAGAGCACCAGACTTCATCAACCTCTTTCACATGACAGTGTAGCCTCGTACCCAGGCCACACCCCCCTCGAAAGAGACTGGGAACGAGGCTAATGACAGTGTAACCCATGGATCTTGCATCAGACCAAGCTGTATGTGTGTACCCTTATGTTCTATCCCAGAGATTGTTAGATATAAGGAATCCTATATTATACCTGTTGTTGATCATGAGAACAACCGTAAGCTATATCACTCAGGAGACCAATTTATTGCTCATTTGTATCAGGTAACTCAATGCACAACAATGTATAATTATACCAGCCCAGTTCATAGGTCCCCTCTTTTTTTTTGGCCCAAAAAGTGAGGAACTGGGGATGAGGCGATATATGATTGGTATGGGATGCAGCTGTGCAAATAGCAGCATGCAGAGTGTATGCTGTTAGTGATGACTCGTGCATAATATGATCACATCCTTAACTGGCACTATTATATAGCTAGTGTTTACATACATGTAACATGCCATAATGAATGGCATACTTCGTCACCAGTACAGAAATGTTTTGAATAAAGTTAAAGATAAACATAATGTTATACCACAACCTTGAATAAACGATGACAAATCATGCATGCTGCTTGAGCAATCCACACTGTAGACTGCATGATATGCTTGACAAATAAGTGAACTGACAATTTTTTTGGGATATTTGCAAATTAATTTCAATACACGAATTACACAAGTTATACATAGAGAGGGAGGGAGGAAGGGATTGAGGGATTCAGCACACACAACATGAATCTATATATAGGGGATATATTCATGTGACCGTGGATGGGGGAGGGGGAATGCTGCTTTGCTGACAAAATAATAAATAATAGATACGTTAAAGGTACAAAATAATTTCCATATGCGTCGGGATTTGATGAGGTGGTAAAGTTGCTGTGAGCTAAAGGCAAGACATCTGAACAGGTTCTGAACTACAAAGACGCTAGTAGTGCAATAATTTGTCAGTCAAACGCAATCTCTTCCTTCATGCTCTCAGTCTCAAACTGGGAGCTGTTGTTTGAGGTGTCGATGACTGCTGTCTGTACGTCCTCACTGCTGCCAGGGCTGCTCGGAGTCTGTCCGTTGGGCAGCTCCATGATCTGGTGCTGCAGGTACTGCGGATCAATGACCCTGTGTTTGTGAACAAGTGATTCCGTGTTGCTGTCGGGGGTCGTGTCAGACGAATCTTTCTGTTCTGTGTAGTAACCCTCTTCTTCGTCTTCCACATCCGCATATCCCGGGTTCTTTACGACATCATGTACGGGTGTTGGAGCGATCTCAACCTCCTCAGGTAGAGCCCCGAGGCTGGAGACACTGAGTTTCGCGCCTAGTCTCTGTTTTGCATCTTTCTCGTCTCGGCGAGCTGTCGGAGAACTCGGGCGATAGTTTGGATTTGAAAAGCTCAAGGCTAGCTCTTCCAGTGAGCTACCTGTATCATTACTAAAGTTGCTACTTCTTCGTGCTGATAAGAGGTTTCGATGATCATCAAAAGATCCCTGACTGAAATTGCTGTCTCGCCTGTTGCTGGGGACACTGGAGTCTCTCCGTCCGTCTTCGGAGTTGCTCGCAGAAGGAAGCAAGGAAAGGGACATCAGCTGGCTGCTCAGCCTACGGAAGTAGCCCCGCAGGTTGGACTGGTTGGACGTCTGGGAGGTATGAGAAGGGATGCCATGTCGTTGGCTGATGATTCTAGCGCTGGTGTTCTTGAACAGCCCACACCTGCCCAGCAGGAGACAGAAATTCTGCCGGAACTTGGTGGTCGAGACGCTGTACAGTATGGGGTTGACGCAGGCGTTGAGCGGAAAGATGAAGACAATGACAACCTTGGATGTCTCTATGCTCACCAGACTCTCTCCAAAGGCAGCAGAGAGACCGAGCAGGGCAATGGGGAACCAACACACAAAATTGGTGAAAACGAGAAGAAACATTCTGAGTCCCACCCTGAGTTCCTGATTCCACACTGTTTTCAAAGTACCGGTACGAAGCCTTCGCTTGCTCCGACTGCACGTAACCTCGTAGAAAATGAGTGCGTAGCTCACCACAATAACGATAAAGGCCAAGCCTGTGGCTACAAGTAGGAATGCAACATAGCCCTTGGCCAAACGGGTGGAAACGTCGAAAGGAAGACAGACTGCAACTCGGCTATAGTCGCTCACACCCACCATGGGCAGGATTCCCATCACGATCCCCAACAGCCACCCTAGGATCATCACGACAAACGCCATTATCCTGGAGAACTTTCTTCTGTGCATCACGTTGATGATGGTGTAAGCCCTCTCGAGTGTGATGACCACCAGCGTGTACACCGACACAACAGTGGCAGTGATGGCACAGAACCCAGCAAAGCGGCACCCAGGACCTGTCTGCCATTTCACAGCCGATGCAGCAAAGTTCCCGAGTGTGTCGAGATCAACGCTGGCAAGAGTCAGAAGGTACATTCCCATGAGAAAGTCGGCGATGGCTAGATTCAGGTAGAGGAAGTGCATAATGAAGAGGTCCTGCTTGGCCCGGCGAAGGATGAAGGAGTAGCCGACCGTGACCACGATCACAACCATGTTCATCACGAGAGACATGACGATCACAAGCCAGATGGCCACCCGCAAGATGTCTGCATTCCCAAGGAGGTCTTCACAGGGGTTGAATGCATCGGGGACTGGGGAGCAGGTGATGGTGGGTCCAGGCTCATACCCCGAGACATCTACAGCCATCGGGCAGGTTGCCGGTGGTGATGTTGGCGTTGGTGTGACTATGCTGCATATGACGTCAGTGGAGTCAGGATCGGGAAGAAACCAACCCTCAGGGATGCAGTCGCTAGCCTCTGAGCGCCGATGCCTCAGAGAGCGGCTGTCCTTCAGAGAAGACCGAGACAATGTTGCAACTGAACGCTTTCTTCTTTCGCTGCACTGACACAGTCCAGGATGTAATCTGCCGAAAATAATAAAAATCCCACATACTCCTCCTGCTGCAGCGTCACACTCAACTCCTCCAAAGTCTCGACAATGCTCACATTGTGTGGGATCAAGAATATCTGGATCCAGTGTTTCACAGTAGACGGGGTCACAGGGGTCAATGGGGGTGGGATCAGTGGGGGGGTCAGGGGTAGAGGAATTAGTTGCATTGCGGCACACAACATCGACTGGCTCAGCACTGCAGAGGTTGGGAGCAGTAGGCAATTGGGTAGGGGAGGGGCTGGGCGTGGCTACCACGGTGTGGGAGGGGCTGGGCGTGGCTACTACAGTACTGCACACAGTAGTGGTGATCTGGCTTGAGAAGGTCTCGGTACTGTAGCAGGAGCTTGGAGTGGGAATCGGTCTCTGAACACAGAGAATTTCTGGTTCCATACTGCCGGCTAGTCCTGGATCATTGCTACAATTACCACAAAGGTCAGGCTGCAGATCGCAATAGTCTGTACAAAACTCCTCAACAGTCAAATTTTGGGCGTCCATTCCGATTGAGTTGTTGACCATTTCACGAGTGGTAGTATTAAAACACAGCAGTTCTGTTTCAGTGCTAGAACTGGGTTCATTAATTAGGCTAGATATGTTTATCCCGGGACCACGATCCGGCGTGAATGGAACCAGGTATTGGTGACGTTCCAGTTGGCAGCAGAAGGAGTGATAGAAAAACTGCACTCTTTCCAGCAGGAGATAGTTTGATATAGAAAACTCTCTATAATTTCGTGCCAAGCTCAGGTCAAGTCTTAGGAGTGCACTTAATCCATTCACTGGCAGCTTGGAGATTAGTGCATTGCTCAGGGAACTGGGAGTGAGTGTGTGTGTGTGTGTGTGTGTGTGTGTGCGGGTGTACATGTAAGTGTGTGTATTAGTGTGGGTGGGTGTTTTGTGGTACCATATGTGGTAGCGTGTAGCACTCCTTTCACTGACTGGGGCAGGGTCTGGGTATGAGACTTGTACCTGACACTGACTGGGGCATGAGACTTGTACCTGACACTGACTGGGGCAGGGTCTGGGTATGAGACTTGTACCTGACACTGACTGGAGCAGGGTCTGGGTATCATTGGTACTTACAGAAAATTCATCCCGTGCAGTCCCTCAAATACATCCTCTTCAATCTCTAACTCATTGCCATTGAGGTTGCTGTGTGTTGTGTGTATGTGTGTATGTGTGTGTGTGTGTGTGATGCCCACAATAAATAAATGATAAAACGGTTCTTGTCCAAAGCATGACCCAGACTTACAGGGTCTGGAGTAGGCAGTTGTCTTCAAACACGCCGTTCCTCAATCGCCTAATGTTGTTGTTAGCAGCATTCCTAGAGGTCAAAAGGTCACAAGTATCACACCACAGGAGTGTATGTCTGTATGCGTAGATTAGGGACTCACAAGTTGGTCAGGTTATAGCATCCGCTGAGGTCCCCCGGCTCCAAGGACTGGATACGGTTATCATGCACTTCACTGCATGTGGGGAAGGTGGACAGAACATCAATACAAGGCTGAAGTCACTAGCCACAGGAGAGAGAGGCTAGCAGTTTTCATAGCTAGCAGCTCAGAGACAACCAGCTAGGCGATGTAACTTGTTACAAGGCATTAACTATACAGTACATGACAAGCCATAAATCGAGCTTGATTTTGAATTAACCTACTGGGCTTCCCCCTTCACTCACAATAGGTGGAGATTTGACAGTCCAGCTACTGGCGGCCATGAGGTAAGCCGGTTGTTATCCAGTTCCCTGGGGGAGGGGAGGGGAAGGGGAAAGAGTGGAATAGAAAGGGGGAGGGGGGGATGGGATGGGAGAGGAGGGGAGGGGAGGGGAGGGGAGAGGAGGGGAGGTGAGAGGAGAGGGCCTGTAAATTGTCTGAGTCACAGGCTCAAAGGCTCTCTAGCTCTCTGCTTTGCTGTTAGGCTCAGTGGATCTCACTACCTCGGCGGGGACTCTCAGACCCCATTACCAAATGCATAGTTGTGACCACGGGTTAATACGAACACTTCTAAACTGAAACTGTATTACAAAACACGTCACGTTGTTATTCTCTGATTACACAGAATTCCTGCATGCTTCATGCTATACTATAGGGCTGTAAAGTCAGCTTCCAACAAAGGCAGCTCCACCACTGCTATTCAAGAGGAAGCCATACAGGAACCTACTCTATTACTAGTGCTGTGTGTGCAATGTACACCCCTCCTTCTCCAGAGACATTTGGTTCTCCTCCAGCTACATCCGCCTCCCCCCCTACCTCTTTGAACTCTCCCCTAGCTGCCATTCGCCCGGGAAGCCTTGCCTAGCTTACACTCCACTCAAACAACGTATAAAATAAATAATAAAATAAATAATGCCACTGTTTTGTACCAGTGTTGGGAGTTGATAGGTTTTGAATTATAAGACAGCGCCGAGTTTATATCAGGCCAATCGTCCCTTGGACGTCTACAACACTATAGGCCAGTAACAGGATGGGAGATGGCTTGGGAAATTACTTTGGAACGGAGGTTGGAAAACAAACACTCATTTGTAGGTGGATTCCCCCGACCACCCTCATCAGGTACGCTGACCACTACAAGCCATACGCCAATCAATACCTGTTTAACGTGTCTCTCCACTGTCACGGGGCGACAGCTAACACAAGAGAGAGTAGCTAGGGTACTGGACACACTGGTACTGCACTGCAACCACACACACACTCAGTGCTAGGTAGACTGTTATTTGAAAAGTTGCATATAGAGCTTACCAAAGGATGTTAGCTCACTACCAAGTCCAGCTATGTGAGACTGGGATGTTAGTGACTAGTATGCTTGATGAGCTTTACTCCATCTGCCATACCGAGCTACACCTGACTAGGAGCCTGGGTGCTTACAAACATAACCGTCTATCAGGCTGGCTTGTTCGGTTGTTAACTATCACTACCCACATCTTCAAATGCTATTCATTTCCCCGGCCACCTTATCCAGCCATTCATTCCCGAGTCATGACTGGTATTTGCTGGTGGGTGTATAAGGTAACCCCAGAACAGAGCTTACAGAAATCTGAGGTTTGGAGTGGCATCGAATGCATCGTTCTCAATGACCTCTAGCCGTCCATGTTCCAGTTGCCTGTAGTGTGTGTATGTGTGTGAGAACAAGCATTGGCGGTGATGTCATGCTGAGGTAATGTATCATGATGTAATGGTCACAGGCACTGCACACTACACTTCTTCACACAGACATATCCACTGAGATATAAAATTGGATCTGCGTAAAAATTCTATTCCACAGATGTAAGGTGAACAGCGTCTGCTATTCAATTCCGAAAAACCTGATCGGCATGACACCTCAGACACGACCTCACCCCCACATACCCTGGCAACCTGTAAACACCTGCTGCCCCCTGAGCTACTGAAGACAGTAATGCTACAGGATGGTCTCATCGCAGAGACTGGCCAGCACAGCATGTGAGACAGGGAAATAGTGCACAGAGCAGCACGCAGCAAGGCTATAGGGTTACAAATACCATCATCTACAATTACCTTATCTGGAGCTGGCACATGATAACCTGAAACTAGTCTGCTAGAGCACACCCTGTCAACACTGCACTGGCACAGGACAGCCATTCCTGGAAACCCTGGCCTTTGTCCAGATGTTATCTCTGCGCCCCCTAAGGCCCCCTATACAGGTGTATACGGCTGTGGAGATAAAATCGGAGGCTGCAGAGATAAAATCTGGGGGAAAGGCCGGGGTGCGAGGCTACAGGATGGCAGGAGTAATGGATGCTAGCTTGCATGGCACCGCAGAGTAGCTAATTCGCTGGGAGTACTGGCCGACTACTGTACACTATGGTAATAGATACACTGCTATTGTTGGCAGCACTCATGTTTACGCCACCTGTAGCACAAGGTTATCTAAAGTGGAGATCCTTAATAAAGCATGTGCAGATAGTGCAGGCAGCACTGCCCTATTGTTCAGGTGTTTATGGCAGAGCCTGGGCACATGACGAGGCTGTGGTATTGTCAGGGATGGCTAGTGAAGCCCTAGCCTGGTCCCCCGGCTAGTGAAGCCCTTGATAAGAATGCATGGAGTGTGTCGATAGTGTTGCATGGTGTGTTGCAACATATGCAGATATATCCAAGAGTGTGACAGTAGTGTGCAGGGTTTACTTACAGATCAAGGAGATTTGGGAACTGGCTCAAATCACTGTACGTCAGTCGAGTGAACTGGAAGTTTTCGATCTCTCTGTGTAAGTGTGAGTGGGTGTATTTGTGTGTGTATGTGTGTGTGTGTGTGTGTGTGCACGTAACAGAAGGAACGAAAAATAAACACTGATGGTGCCAAAAGACACCTGGAATGCTACCTCACAAAACTAAAAAAATAAAGAAGTCATTTTGGCACTGCAAAATCAGAATTTACCCACCCTGAAACCCTAGCTGCCTGTGCTGGAGTAGCTGCAGTAGAAGACAACAGACCTAGCTCAGTAAACTGTCTCTTGTTAAGCTCAGCCAGCCCCCAGCATACTTCAAACATCTCCTACAAGGCAGTGATTAGTCAGAAATGCTATGCCCAATCAACTGAGGCAAACATAACTTCCTACGCCGTCATTCCACCTGTCATCTTACACCACCAGACCCCAATACCCTAGCAGTCGCCCTATCTACAACATCCATAGGAACATCTAATTGAGCACTGAATATTATATTAGGTAGACTAGCGGACATGTACTCAAGTTCCCCACTGACCCCTGAGATAACCAGGAGCTGAACCATGCCCCCAGGCACAGGTCAGCAGTGATGATCTAGGGCCACCATGAATAATGTTAAGTGATAGGGTCAGACAGGGACGTCATTAAGTGCTGGTAGGTAACCATAAACATGGCCATGAATGACTTTCATCACAAAGGATTGCCCAGATGTACTGTTTGTCAAGGTGGCCTATAAATAAGTCAAACTATCTGTAATGGCAACAGGGAAACCAGTTAAGATGCAGCTGGCAACACTGCCCCCATGTTTGCCATATTTTTAATATCAGCTTAATTTGGGTACCTGGCTGGCCCAGATACCAGCATAGCGGAAGAATTTGGTGTGTAGACCCCCCACCCAGTGCCACAGCATCCATACACAGGTATACACAAGTTTTACTAGCTTTGTTGCCTGTTTCCATGCCAGAGAAAGAAGGAGGGGCTGGGGAAGCCACAACACATGGGGCGGTTCTGCTCAACCCTTTACTACATACCACCTCTCACTTGTCCAACCATGGTCATTTCCACATGACGAATCCTATCTGCAAGGGACGCCAGCTAGCCTGACAGCAGGCCTAGCTACCGAGGCACGCCAGCTAGTCTTACAGCAGGCCTAGCTACCAAGGTACTCCAGCTAGCCTGACAGCAGGCCTAGCTACCGAGGCACGCCAGCTAGCCTTACAGCAGGCCTAGCTACTGAGGCACGCCAGCTAGCCTTACAGCAGGCCTAGCTACCGAGGCACGCCAGCTAGCCTGACAGCAGGCCTAGCTACCGAGGCACGCCAGCTAGCCTGACAGCAGGCCTAGCTACCGAGGCACGCCAGCTAGCCTGACAGCAGGCCTAGCTACCGAGGCACGCCAGCTAGCCTGACAGCAGGCCTAGCTACCGAGGCACGCCAGCTAGCCTTACAGCAGGCCTAGCTACCGAGGCACGCCAGCTAGCCTTACAGCAGGCCTAGCTACCAAGGCACGCCAGCTAGCCTGACAGCAGGCCTAGCTACCGAGGCACGCCAACTAGCCTTACAGCAGGCCCGACGCACCCGTGTGTGGGGCTGCCTCATCAAGTTGCGAGAAGGATCCTATTTACAGGGGGTGACTGGGTCAGGTAGGGCCCGAGCAAGGAGACAGGTAGTCTTACATATTTACTAATCATATACTTGTTAATATACCATTACATAGAAATATGTCGGTATTTGTTCAAAGTACAAGAAAACACAATGCTATTATGGTAAGTATTACTATATTGATACTGTACAGTTAGCCAGTCTTGTATCGTGAGCCTGTCACTGCAGCTCGGTCTTACCCCTTTTCATAATACATTGATATGGTAAGGCAGAAGTACAAGAAAACAGTACAATATTGCTCTTATCTATATTGCACACTTTGGCTATACCACTATCACTAAAATAATGAGGACAATGATATCGTGTGTGATATACGATTTACCAATAAACAGCACGTTCCCTTGCACAATTAGCACTTGTGAGTGTCACTGCTAGGCAAAATAGCATTTGGTTTCGCCTCATGCAAGTTAAAGTCTGGAGCTAGTGCCACTCCCCCTTGCCACTACTCCCTAGTCTGGAGCTAGTGCCACTCCCCCTTGCCACTACTCCCTAATTGCACTTGGAGCCATGCTATTAATTACACTAATACCAGCCAAATACAAATACCAACACAGCTGGTCAGATCTCAAGCCACAACACTCCACTGTCCAGGCAAGCAAGGGAAGATGGCAGAATGCACTCACCTCAGCTGCAGACTGAGCTGCAGCAGGCTGTAAGCCACCAGTATGCCCATCCCAAGACCATATACGTACTACATATGCTATGAGCCCCCTCCAGTTATATCGCAGCCCGGCATGTTTCCAGCCGGCCACACTCGGCTGCACCAGTCACTTGAGACAGCCACAAACACCCACAGCACACTACCCCCACATCTACCGGCCTAGCCATGCAGAAATGTGGCACGTTAGCACGCAGGGTACGGTGGTCGTACTTCTAGCAAACCCTTCCAATCAAATTCATCGCAGGACAGGAGCTGGAGTGTAGAGTGCAGTGCATGATGGTGATGATGGGTGCTAGATGACATCATAGCTATCTGATACCAGCCCAAACACAGCTATATCTGATACTAAACATGGTTAGGGAACTCGATGGTGCACACCCCAGGGTCACAAGGGAGTACTGCCACCGCCTCACGTCTCACCGAGAATGGAAACTCTAAACTGCGACCATAAATAATCTATACTGTGATCAAACTCGGAAACTACAACTATCCCCTAGCAAACCCTCACCCTTATAGCTTATCACCAATCACCCCAAATAATGCAGCCATGAATAAAAATTGCCACTACATGTACACCATTTACACCTCCCCCCCCCCCAACTTATACACTCTTGCAAGTGGAGAACACACACACACTAGTGGACTATTGTTTACTAGCAGCAACCCTCAGCAGGCCCCACCTTGTACAATGTACACTACACTGCTGTGAGTGGTCCAGAGAGGCAGAACCAACGACCCATGGCCGATTGCTGTGTTGTGAAGCTACACAAAGACCTTTGTAACAGATACAGACATCAATTCTATCTCTTCTTGCTGACACATACCGACCCCTAGCCCGGCCTTTGCTTGGCATGGAAGATTGCCCGTCTAACTAGCCCTGGAAGCCGCTGAGCTGCCAACAAGCTCATTCTACACCTCATAAAATGCAATACAATACACCGATTGGCATGGCTCTCCAATTATCCCAAAGCCACAGCTTCTAAAGATCCCTAACTCTAGACTCTAATGTTGCAAGTCATTAGTTACACTACACTAGATATCGTTTCCTCTCCCACGAGTGCTAGCACTGGGCAAAGGCAGACATCTTGAAATGAATATCAGAAAAAGAAAAGAACTTCTCGACTGCATACGGTAAACAACGAGCAAGGAATGCGATACGTTCCAACACAAAGCATTCCAAATTTAGTTCAAATAACAAATACACCTAAAGTGCTTCACTCTGAAGCACGGAGGAACATAGCGGGTTTCCAATCTGAGGAGTCACCTTGAGGGGGACACTAGAACATGATATTGAGGGGGAGGGAAAGGAAATGCTTTCAAGAAGCCTTTGGTACAGAAAAGTCTGACTTTCCCCTCATAGCACTGATAGCAGGTAACCCCCCTTCACACTGCTAGCAAATTGGTACAATTACCACATCCACATAACAACAGGCAGTGAAATCACTGCATCCCTGCACCAGGCAAGGGAAAGATGAAGAACTGGTGCAAAGAAGGCTGATGGCTATTTGCGTGAGTGCAGTCAATATCGCCATCCACTAGCTACTGAAGTCTCTAAGCTCTGCATGTACACATGCATAGTATTATCTAATCCACAGTAAACATAGTAGGGGGGATTCCCAAACCATTCACCAAATTCTAAGAAATAAAAATCTGTCTATAGTGCTGGAGCTCCTGGGGGGTATGCAAAGCATGCTGAAACAAATACTGTAGGAGGTTTTGTTAGTACCACCCCCACGAGCTATGAATCATGCAGCCAGACCCACCAACAATGCAAGAACAACAGTTAGGCCTGTAAATTGGCTATAAATATTTTTCAGGGACTAAAACTGGACACATAGCTTTGGGCACTTACAGACATGTGATATTGGGGTCGAAGTCCAGGTCCAAGCTCGGAAATTCAGTGAAGCGCTCGAGCTCATCCTCGCATTGCGCGTCCATGCACTGGATGTGCCGACCTCCCTCCCCGCACAGGGCATTATCCTCGTCATAGCAGATGCAGTTACACTTTTTGAAGAGCGAGTCCTCTCCGAAACACTGGTTTGCCTCGGCGAAGTAGGGTAATAAGCCCGCCCACAACCACAGGCACAGCATCGCGGCTGGCAGGGCAAACCTCATCTTGCTTCTCTTCTCGGTTCACGTACACTCTAGTCCAGCTGTTGTGTATAGTGGGAGCAGTTGAAAGGCTGCTATTTTCGCTGTTAAAGGTACAGACTGTTCGGCCTCGTCGAGGAGTAGTACAGCACTTGCTTTTTGCGTTACCTCAATTCACTCTTCCCTCGAAGCCACATATTTAACAACTTTACAGCTCAGCCGCGCTCTTATACCGCTAGACACCGTCTCTGTTTACATAATACATTCATCGGCTGTTTATTACGCGTAGAATAATAATTTTTATGGCTTCATCGCGCAACAACAGCCATAGGGGCGGGGTTTATCTGCGCGATGACGCAGCAACAATACCTCGTTATGCAACAGCCGATAATCATGGTCTCGCCCCCCAATAATAATAGATGCGGAAAAGAAGCTATGACTCTCTACTGCATGCTATTATTTCCAATATGGGCTGCTAATAATTGAGCACGTGAGCCTCGTTGACAGATTAGTAAACTGGTTCCATTCCTATACAGCAGCGAGCTCCCTGTTTTCTGGCGATGAAAAAGCTTGCATAGCCTTTCCTTTGCATAGCCTGAAATAGTAGAGACTTGGGATTAAAGTTGGGTGCATACCAGCCCACAAATTTTTTTTACGAAGATTCAATCATTCTGGTACTCCATAGCTAGCACACACAATGGGCACACACATGGCTGCTACAGCGTGTCTATGGACTAGGATTCATGTTCGTCCCGCAGAAGCGATAGAACTCTCGTTTCACCAGTCCCACACGGACATGCTCTCGGTCTGGGGTCTCGAGGGGTGGGCGGTGCCCATACACGGAGGACATGAGCACAGGCACACTCTTGCCGACCTCCTCAGAGTGGACACTGAGTCCTTGTGTGTGCTCGAGGTCGTCCCTCTTCAGCTTGCTGCAGTAGCCCTCCTTAACATGGAAGGTGCGGTCGTAGGTTAGGACCTGGGGGTGTGTCTTCTCATTGTTGAAGTAGCTTGCTCTGTCTGTGATGTCCAGCTGTTTGCTCCCTTTCTCCTTCTTCGTTGCCGAGTGGAGCTTGCTCACTTTGTTCTCTCGCTCCACTGCCTCCCTCCACTGCTCCTTTGTCTGCTCCGGTGTGTACGTCTTGTAGCCGTAGTTGGACATCTTGTAGCCTTCTCCTGGGTAGGCCATTGTGATACTGTGTGTGTGTGTGTGTGTGTGTGTGTGTGTGTAATATCGTGGTATGCATACCCAGACTACGAGTCTGGTATCCCATACCAAAATCTTATCACAGGACCAAAGCAGTTTGGGTGATAACTACCTAGTTAGTGCTGCTATACACATCCAGCAGCTCTTTCTTCTATTGACAGTTTGCCCTTATTCAAGAATTCACAATACAGCACCTAGCCAGCCAGAGTCCGGCTGCCTTCTCAGTGTCCCCTCAATAATGACAGATCCCGCTATACACTGCTCTCTCCTTACTGACTGATTTTCTGCTTCTGTCGTTCAGCCAACACCACTTTGGCCAACAGGCGGAGGAAGCACAGGAAAAGCAACAAATGAAACTTTGCCCCAACTCAATTTCTGCTCAACTACCTACGTGATCCACGTCATCATGCTTTTCAAATAGTGTGAGGCGGAAAAAAGTAATTCTAGGCCTTTGAGGGTAGAAAGTAAAAATTTATTTGCAATGCTTTGATAGAGATCTGGCCATCTTAATCAGGCTATACAGCCAAATGCCAAAGCTTTATCGATAGCTATCTGTCGAAATGTCGTAAAAATAAGCAATAAGCCTTGTGGGCGTAACATGGTTGTAATGATATTCATAACCTTCCACTGCACAACTGTGGCTTCCACTGAGTTTAGGATAACTGAAGTAATTACTATGTTCAAATGAGTTCCTCTTACACTTGGCAGTGCGGTTTGCTAGATTTTGTGTAGGGACACATTTTGTGGGGGCGTACAACTGCAGTAGCGATCCATGACACAGTTTCCTCCCCAATATAGGGAAATGAAACTGTGTGAAATGTACACATACTCTGTCTGCAGCCATCCAGTGGAGTTAATGGTTCAAATGTTTCCCAAACCAGTACCAGGTACGAGGAGATACTGTGGGATTGCTCCTGGTGGCTTCTAAACCATCTCACAGCTACACAATACACACAGTATTCTATATGATAGCCTGAGACCAGTAATAATAGTCTTGGTACCAGATATTAAGCCACATATACAGTATTCTACATGATAGCCTGGTTGCACTGAGACCAATAGTCTTGGTACCAGATATTAAGCCACATATACACACAGTATTCTACATGATAGCCTGGTTGCACTGAGACCAATAGTCTTGGTACCAGATTGCTTTCTGTAGAGTGGAAAGTAGTCTGGTGCATATATCTGGGAGTAGCCTCGCGAGCACCAATCGGCTTTTCAGTATCGCGATACTGAAAGCACAAACCTGCGGTTTATTTATGTATATCGGTGTCGCTGAACGTGACTACTGTACTCTAATGACACTAAATTAAATCAGTAGCTATATGCCTAAACTATGCCCAAAACAATTTTCCCTCCGTACTGGCAGGCTATTACACACAGCTGACCTGTTACTCCAGCGATGGCTTTTTTTGGCAGCAAAACGTTGTCAGGGGGCGGGGCTGGATACTTGGAGTCCTACGAAGAGAATACGGAAACAACGCGCAGCCACGAACGGAAGTATTTTTGGTTATTATGGAATGCTTTGCGGTTTTCGGCCAGATGTTACGATCGCTAAGCTGTGGTATTGCTAGCAGTTTCCAGTGTGCCATAGTCGAAGCAACTGACGCCATAAGAGCGACCAGCCTCAGAGCAATAAGGTGAGCCGATCAGAAAAGCCGACCTACTCTCTTGTAATTTCTGTCAGTCATGTCGATTCTGCATGATATTTTATACATGTCATGCAGCACTTCCCACGCGCATCAGCTTTGGATAATTTACTGGGTGTGTATCCATAACCAGTGATTGTATTTCCCTGCATGTCCGACCCAGTTTCTGCAGCTGACGCAAGTCATCGCCACCTGACGGAGGTGTGAAGAAGCACTATGGCCGACACTACGAGGTTTTCCTCCAACTTTCTAGACATTTCTCTCGACGATGTTCCTCATCTGAGCGGGCTAGGGTTGGGCCTGGGCGCGAGTCCCGAGGCTGCTCAGCTTACAGAGGAGTCTCAAGCGAGTGGTGGCGGTGGAGGGACAGAGACAAGTGTCGATGCCTCGGGCGAAATCCCGGTGGGCTTTGATGACGGCTTTGGTGACAGCTTTGTGCAACCTGTTGACCAGGATGAGGGCGGGCCCCCACCACCTGAGCCAGCGCCTTACTCTCTGCTGCAGCCCGAACACCCAGAGAGCGATCGTTTCTCCGACCAATTTGCTGACACCGCTGAGCAGGAGCCATCGGGGGAATTGCAGCTGGAGACGGCAGACTCTATGTCCTCTCTGGGACAGATATCCCGTGACAGTGTGGAGGGATCTCCGACTCATGTGGTACAAGATGAAGTTAGTGCAGGGGGAGGGGCTGCCGTGAAAAGCTCCGACACGTGGGAGATATTTGAGCCGGAGAAGGAGGAAAAGCCACCGGAGAACAAAGAGCAGACTTCGGCTCCAGTTACGATTGAAACACGGCCCCAAGCAGGCGATACGACACCTGAGACCACACCTCCAACGGTGGAGACAACTGCTAATGGAGTCACGGAAAAGCAACAAAAACCTTCGGCAAACCCAGCGGGAAAGTGGGAGAAATTCGAAGAGCCCCCTGCCGCGAAGGCCATTCAGAAGAAGCTGTCCATCACCCGTGATGACCATGGCGCTGTGTGTGCCGCTGATGCAATGGTAGGAGGCACCGAGTGGACGGCCCTTGATGACTCGGCAAGGGTGGAGTACCTCGATGAGCCTGAAGACTCGCAGGACCTGTCTTTCAGGAAGGCTCAGAGCATGCGCGCTACCTCAAACCGGAAGGTTCAGATCGTGGATGCACTGAAACGTACCAGGCGGCTCAGTGCCTCGAGCCTGGAGCGTGCACCCTTGTCCCAGGGACAGTTCTCAAACGAAGATGACCTGACTCGTAAGTTCACCGTTGAGCGAGACTGGCAGGTTTTTGTGAAGGTGGATAAGAAAGTCCCTGGTACGAAGACGAAATGGCTCCCAGTCAACATCTCTGTGAAGGAGGGAGTGCTGGTTATCAAGAGAAGTACCCCTCCCTCCATGCCTGCCCTCTCTAGCAGCACTGCTGTGGCGCTGGAAGCTCCCCCGCTGCATGAGATCCACCTGCAGCACAATCACACCCTTACCTCGTCCATCCCTAGATCCTTTGATAAAAAGACCAAGGTTCACCAGTTCAAACTCCGACAAACACAGCTGCATGAGAGACGGACCTTCAAGCGATGGTTCTTCGTTGAGCATTTCAGCACGGCTCGCACCATTGTCAAGATTGGCTGCCCAGATCTGGACGTGGTCAAGAACCTATCGGACCAGATAAATGAGGCCATCCGACAGCTCCCAGTCACTCGACAACAGGGCGGAGCATACAAGATGAACGAAGTGTTTGTTGATGTGAAGGACTCCTCCGACATATTGATGAACAGTGACGGGGCTGTGCTGGAACGCAAGTCTCTCAACAGGATCTTTGTCCAGGCCTTCCTGACGGGCAATCCGGAGTGTCGGCTGATCCTGAATGATATTGAGGCCATTCTACTCCAGGTGAGGGTTATGGACAGTTTGTTCTGTGGCCTGGTTTGATGGTTTACTGCTCCAGGCCATTTAGTGGTGGTGGAATACTTTCAAGGCTGTAGCCATCCTATAGTCAGTTTTCCAATTGAGCTCACATGGATGGTATGGCCATAGTCAAAAGCATTGCCTGAATTTTCAATGGGAGTGCCATCTGAGACTACACAACTGAAAACCTTGAGTGTAGTGACTGCTCAAGACAATAGCAGTGTCTGTTACTCTGCCTGTATGCCTGTATGAGTGTGTGTATATACCCCTGTATGGTGCCACGCCCCACTTATTCTCCCCTCCTCCTCCCCCTCAGGGCAAGGGCCAGTTGACCAGTAGCATGTCCCGGCAAGTGAGGCTCTCGGATGTTGTCCTGCACCCCTGCGTCAACCAGGAGACTTATAAAGCCTCCCGAGAGATCACCTTTGAGCCTGTGGATGGCTTCTCCTTTGAGCTGATTCGTTGCTCCATTGAGCCCTACGTGTCCCCGCCCATCAATGTCAGCGCAATGATGGATTTTGACGAGCAGCGGAATACAGTTCGTATCACCGCCTCTTTTACCGTGAGGAAGAAGCTAAACCTCCGACAACGCCCGGTACGAGACATGATCGTGAAATTCCCGATTCCTTCAAGTTGGAGCCCGCTCTTTCTGGCCGAGCGGACGTTCGGAGGCAAGACTCCTGTCCGCTCCACGGCTGCTCTCAGAGGGAGCTTCAGGCGCAAGGTGAGGATGGCTGTTGTTTGTTTCACTGCCTGTGTTTCTCCAAAGGACTTGGTTTGTTTCTGATCTGTTTCCTTGCCTCCCTAGCAACAGCCTGCCTCCCAGCAACAGTCTGCCTTCCTAGCAATAGCATGCATGCTTAGTAACACGTTGGCCAGCTCAGAATGTCTAGTGTTACTGTTTAGAGACAGTATACAGTTTCATTATCAGATTGTCTTGAACGTAGCATTGCTAACTGTTGGTATCTGTTGGCAGTCAGAGTCCCCTATAGCTGGCGATGTTTGGCCCACACCACTGCATTTTGGAGCTAAGTCAGTCAAACCACTACATCTCTGGAGCTCTTAATTTGTGATTTGTGGCAATGTTTATTTTATGAAGTGGTGGTGTCACATTACGTTTTACGCCTATCTACTCTGTCTCCTCCCTCTCTCAGATCAAGACCAGTGCCTGTCAGATCGAGGTCCACCTAGGCTCCGCCCGCTATGAGCCGGAGCAGGGGGCAGTGATGTGGAGGATCGGCCACTACCAGAGGTCAGAGGTGCCCCACACCTTCCGCTGTGACCTGCAGCTCAAGCCCGGTCAGTCAACTGCTAGCACTGCTCAGCAAACAAAATAAGGCCATGGGCTTTTAAAAATTCCTTACCAGAGCACCATGTGTAAGCCCATGGGCTGTGTTGTGAGGCTGTGTATGTATAGTAACAGCTCAGGGGCTCTTATAACAGCTCAGTAGGTGTTGTAAGGGCTCTTATAACAACCAGTAGGTGTGGCACTAATAATGTTCATTATAAAGATGCTTCCCTCCCCTGGGATTTGCTGTGTGGCCCACTGGTCATTCAGTGGAGGAAGTGAGATCAGTGGAGGCCAAGCCAGTCTTCAGTTGTTGTACTGCAACACAGGGGTGTGTGGGGGTACTGCAACACACAGACCCCTAAAAAGTGTGTGTATATTTATTTGTCTTGGCAAAGAGAAGTGGTTGTCAATGGATGTAAAGTGTCTCAGCCACTTCAAAAACACTGACTTGCTAGTTCTCTACCAGCTGTGTAGGGACAGGACTCTCCTCTGTTTTTATGCTCTCCTTACAAGGGCCAGACACACTGTGGCCCACTGATAATGGCTGTACTCCCACCCTCTGTGCTTGTAGTGTTATGTTGACTTGTTTGACAGGCAGAACAAAAAATTTCAGTACTAGGGAAACAGGACATTAGTGGTTGATTGTGGTCCCAGATGTGGCCATGCCAGTAGCACCAGGTGTGAGTGTGTGTGTGTGTGCATGGATAATAGAACACGCTATATTATCCGTGGTGTTCTACGTGCTCTATTATCCATGGTGTGTGGATGACTGTGTATATAAGCCCTATGCTTGGGCCAGTGTGTGGGAGAAAGGGAGGTGAGTACAGCCCCCCTGTCCCTTGACTGCTGATGGGGCAGGCCACAGTGTTCACAAGAGCAGTGGCTGATTGCATGCGTGGCATAGCTTTCTTAGTAAAAGGTGTATGGTGGTGATGTATCCATCACTAATTTGTATTTGTACATAAGATTAGTCTAACTTCTCCAGCATAATAGCCAAGGCACATTTTTGAGTATATGTAGACAAGCCTACTGCATTAGCTGTCGCTCTTCTTTTCTCTGGCTTGGGCCAGTAGCTAGTACTCATCCATTCCATTGGTCTTCGCCTGGTCCCCAGAGCTCTTATTTGGCTTATTTGGAAAGACCACAGAGTTGTGTGTGGGCTCCCTTGCCAGCTAGTGTGTGTGTATCCAGTTACAGCCATGTTCTGTAGTACTACTAGTGGCCACCACAGAGGGAGTTTTGGGATGTTCAGTTGTTGCTAGGCTAGTATATATTTGTGTGTGTGTGTGCGTGTGTGTGTGTGTGTGCGTGATATCTGGCAGTTTTATTGTACAGTTTCGTGTTTGCTATAGTTTTGGCAGCTGCTACAGTATGGTAGCAATAGGGCTGTCCAGACCCACTGGGATTGCAGTGGCATTTAGCTTTAACTATAGCCTAAGGTTACCATGGTCACCCCAGGCCCCTCCCACTGACTGAGCTATTTCCTCCACCTCAGGCATGCACAAGCCGGACATCAGCCAGGAGTACGCTGAGGTTACATACAGTCTGCCGGGAAGCTCCACTGGACTGCAGGTCAGAGCAGTTAATTCCCCCCCTCTAACAAACACTTTGATTTTTCCAAGGTTTCATACAGGGTGGAGTAGATAATTTTCGGCCTTTAGGGCCCCAGAAGTAACCTCAGAGCATCTAAATTTAAAGTTTTTTGGGGGGGGGGAGGAGGGCATTCCCCCCATACAGCACCTCCCCGGCCCCCCAGTGAATTAAACATCGAATGACCCTGCACAGAACACATCTGACCCCTCCCCCTTCCTGTTCATGACACCCACGTGTACCCACCTCTAGCCCCTCCCCCTTCCTCCCTGCAGGTCCGTGCCTTCAAGGTAGATGCCCACAATCCCGAGAGATGGGTCAAATACGAGATCCTCTACCGCTATCGAGTGCAGATGTTCCCTGACCTCTCCATTGACTGACCCGCCATCAGATTAGGTCGTTAACTGTAATTATTATAGGAGTGTTGAGTTGCCAGGGCAATCTCCCCCCACACTGCAAGTATTTAATGTGCTCACTGGAATAATGGTCAGCAGTTTTATTTTAATGAAAGTCTTAGTTTTTCATTCCACTCGTTTTTATATTAACAGCTGTTTTTTTATGTCTCAAGTACTTGTATGACTTCAGGTCATATGATGTATGGTTATAGTAACAACATTGTACTAGGAGCAGCACTTCTTACTGTGTTCAATACATGACACTGAAAGTAAACTTGCCATGGATTCACATGTTCTCATGCACACGCAATTGAGAGTAATTAACCCATCAACAATTGTTTGTGGGAATGGATGTCGGGTGTGTGTGTGAACGTGGGCTGTATACAAGCCAGTTTGTTTGTTAGATAGTCGAGTACTGTGGTTTATTTTGCAAGAGCTAGGGTGCCACTTGGCAGGTCATGTCACACGTATGCACTAGTTGAAGGGCTCAGAACCATAGTGGACTAACCCAAAATGAAGTATTAGAAATTGCAAGAATCGCACAAAAAAAAGAGTAAAAAATATGACCGAACTTCTGCAGCTCTAAAGGACAGGACATCCCTCCACCAGATCTGTCATATTCCTGTAATTGGCTGCTACTGAATAGTTCAGTAGCCATCAGCCTGTCAGACAGGAAAACGTTCTTTCCAGGCTTAGTAGCGATAGATAGATTGCTATTTGTGTATAAAGAGAAGCAACTTAGATTTGTTTCCTAAGATTATTTATTTTTTAAGATATTAAAAAAAAGTTCTGATTTATTTATTATTTATTTTTTAATAACTTCAGTTGGAGGGGAAAAAAAGACCACGGTCAAAAAAGAAAAAAGAAAGAGAAAAAAAAGAGAGAAAGAAAGAAAAAGAGAAGAAGAAAAAAAAAGCCCAGGGAGCCTCCCATCCCTCCTGGAGTGTCAGACACCCGGAGCGCTGGATAGGCGATGGCTGGGAGGCCTTGTAACGTACCCAGTCATCCTTTTAGTTTCGGAGTCCCGAAGGAAGTTACCGACGTATTGGCTAGAAAGCCAAGAATCAGATTGTACGCGTGCGCCTCGAACACGCGACCCGATTATTGGGGAGGCCTCGTTCCGACCCCAGGCTGAAACGAACGCGCCACCTTGACGTCAGATGTGTGAAAAGTTTTGGCTTATATACATGTACCTGTAGCGGTGATGCGCGTTAAATGGAATTGTTCCCCGCATGAGTAGCAGGATGGCTAGAGCGTCGTATGCAAGCACTGGGGATAAAGGTTAGGTAGCTACAGATAACGCTATGAACCTAGCTGCTAGGATAGCAGCCCCACCGCTTGCGAGGGGTGGGACTAGCCCAGTAAACATAAACACCCGCATGGCCTTGGAAATGATTGTTGTATGCATGTAGGTCCATGTGAACTGTTGAAAATGGCAGTACAAGTTGTGCTGGTGGACGTGGATTCATCATCCAGTCACCCACATCACTGAAAGCCCATGAAACAGTTTACAATGCTACAGTGGTGTGGCAATCCTGCTCATCATCCAGCACTCCGCTCATTTTCTTACACGAGAGTTATACGCCTGTTCAGGAAACAACTAATTAGTGTAACTGAGCACAACACTGTCATGTGAGTCAATTGCTACTCTATTATCAGTTCCTATATATTTCATGTCCTCCGAGTCTTCGATGTTTTTTAGTAGCTGCGTCCGAAGAGGGTGTAAAACTTGGCCATGTTGGGGCACTGTGGGCGCACACACTTTGTCCCGGGCTTCAGCGGCTTAGGCTGGGCAAACGGGATACAGAGGGCCTTTGCTCCCATGGCTGGGGCACCCGGGTCAACCTGACCTTCATCCCTGAGGGGGAGGGACAAGAGTGTCGAGAGACAATCACATGACAGTCATGTGATGGAGTCTGGCTAGGGGTACGCCCACTCACTTGGTGCTGTTCTTCTTGACAAGGTCTTCGCAGGGGATTTCCCCACAGAAGGGAGCCATTATCACTTTCTTTTGGTCCAGGGTGGCACAGAAGTTGTCCCACGAGTCCAGCACAGCAATGTGGGAGTCCAAGTCCTCCTTTGCCCTGGGGGGGAAGTGGAAGGGGAGAAGACTGGATGATGTCATCCTTCCCTGCAGGTCAGGCTATCCAGGCCAGTATTTTTTCACAGTGTTAAAATCACAGATAAATGCTACCATCCGCAACACTCATCCTGGAAGGCCAGGGCGACAATGCCCAACTGCTAGTATCAACTGCTTCTCTGGGGGTGGGCGGTAGGTTAAACACCCTAGCTTGCCTGCACTATTGCTTGTAAGTATATCTCTGTACACATCTGGCTGGTCCCTTACCTCTGGAAGAGACGAGAGTGCATCTCTTCCAGCATGGTTCGAATCCTGTCCACTGCCTCCTCATTGGTCAGAGTCTCCCTGGCCCTGCCCATGTCCCTCACCACGGCAACCACTTCACCTTTCTTTACATCTCTGGGACCAATCTCAATACGAATGGGAACTCCCTGTGTGTGCGTGTGTGTGTGTGAGAGAGAATGTGTGTTGTGTGTTGTGTGTATAAATATTATAGACAGTGTATAGCCGGCTGGCCATTCAAACAAATTACATCATCATTACATCATCAGCATACTTTGAGCTCCCAGTGGTTGAACTTCCACCCTGGAGAGTAGTTGTCCTTGAAGTCACCACGGCAACGAATGCCAGCTGCATTCACCTCATCAATGAACTGGTGGCACCGATCAATCAGATTGCTTCGATCCTCAGTAGTCATTGAAGCAGATATACCACAAGGAATTACTATAACCTGTAGTTGCCATGGTAGAGAGAAGAAAATCAGGCAGACTGACAGACAAACAGACATACACAACATTCTGGGGGGCAGCACACAAACACCTGCACCCTGGGGGGCAGCACACAAACACCTGCACCCTGGGGGCAGCACACAAACACCTGCACCCTGGGGGCAGCACACAAACACCTGCACCCTGGGGGGCAGCACACAAACACCTGCACCCTGGGGGCAGCACACAAACACTTGCACCCTGGGGGACAATACACCCACACATTGGCCACCCCACACACACAATGGCCACCCTGTCGGGTAGCACACACACACACACACACACACACACACACACACCTGCACACTGGCCACCCTGGGGGGCAGAACCAGTCCACTGTTGTCTCCGTGTACCATTGTCATAACCCCAATGGTTCGGGTCGTGAGCCCCCACGAGTTCTGGTAGACAAAGACGTGCTCACCTTCCTGGGAAGTGGGAGGGAGGGGCAGAGAGTGTATCCATGGTAACAACAATCCAAGCCTCCACGGGAACTTGAGGAAGGAGCCATCTCTACTGTATACCGCTGGGATAGGCGACCATGGTGTTGGGACTCACCTGCGCTGGATCCTCAAACTTTATATCAAACATCTTTGAGAAGTTCTGGCCCAGATGATGGGAGGTGGCTCCCTGGAAGAAAGACCAATCAGATAATAGCAAAAATTGGGTCACATGACCAGATCTTACCAATCACACACCTGTATTCCCCTTCCACTGCTCGAGATGAAGACCTCAATGGTGGTGGTAAAATCGCCACCTGCAAATTTCTCTTTCTCCGTCTTTCTTCCTGGGACAACCGGAATGGCCAGCAGCTCCTCATACACTCGCTGGTACAGCTTCAATATCACGTGCACCTGTTCAATTGATTTAAATATTATACACGATAAGATTATAGTGGTGTGCTACAGAGCATACCTCCTCCACAGCGTCAGCCTGTTTGGCCCAGGCAGTGTGGCCCTCCTGCCAGAGGAACTCTCGAGTTCGAAGGAAAGGCTGGGGATGCTTGAATTCCCAGCGCTAGTGAGCATGAGTGTGAGGTATGACAATAATCGTTCATATTGGTAAGCCCAAGTCACATGATCACCACCTGACCAATCACATACCACAATGTTGCACCACTGGTTGATGCGGATGGGCAGATCTCGGTGAGACTGCACCCACTTGGCGAAGGTCGGGTACATCACCGTCTCGGAAGTGGGGCGGATGGCAACAGGCTCAGCCAGCTCTGATTGGCCACTCCTGGTTACCCAGGCAACCTCAGGGGCAAAATCCGCAATGTGCTCTTTCTCCTTCTCCAAGGCATTCTTCGAGACCAACATGGGGAAGTAGACATTCTCCACTCCCAGCTTCTTGATCTCGGAGTCAAAGAAAGCTGTGAGGGTAGGAGGGGAGAGGGGAGGGTGGGGGATGGAGGGAGAGAGTGGTGGGAGGAGTTAGGCAGACAGATTCTCCACCTGTACCCTAAATGACAATTTTAGGGGTCAGGTAAAAGGTCTGGGTACAAGAGGGTACATGACGAGAGCATTAACACAGGTCTCCGCTTCGCCCAACTCTTCCATAAGTATTTTAACCCTGCCAAATTTCTAATCACGGTCACAAGCACTGGATACCCTGCGGCATATAGGTATAGGCATTCTTCGAGACCAACATGGGGAAGTACACATTCTCCACTCCCAGCTTCTTAATCTCAGAGTCAAGGAAGGCTGTGAGAGGGGAGAGGGGAGGGCTGGGGTGGGAGGGGGGTAGGCTGTCAGACTCTTCACCTGACCCCTAATTGACAATTTAGGGTGTCAGGTGAAAAGTCTGGGTACAAGAAGGTGCATTAACACAGGTATCTGTTTTGCCCAACCCTTAAAGCTGGTACCATAAGTATTTTAACCCTGCCAACTTTCTAATCACGGTCACAAGCACTGGATACCGAATATAGGTACCTTTGATCCTCTCCCAGATGGAGTAGGACCAGGGCCGGAGGATGTAGCAGCCACTAACGTCGTAGTAGTCCACCATCTTCGACTTGGTGATCACCTGTGAGTACCACTCACTAAGGTTATCCTCGCGCGTCACCTCGATGCCCTCCCTGGGAAGAAAGGGGTTAAAATTTATGATAATTGATGTCCTAATGATCATACTGGAAGATTTTATGAAAGTGTTTACTGTGCGAGTAGAAAGTCAAGTTAGTTGTGATTCTATTAAACACACACCTTAACTTTGATAAGAAAATTCCCCGCCCACTATCAAGTTTAAACTGTACCATGATGTATAATCCATTTGGGCACAATCTCACAAACAGTCCTTAGTGTCACTGGAGTGTAGCAGCAGTAAATCGAAGCCCAGCTGGCAGGACATCTCACCTTGTCATGTGCTTGATGCCGGCTCCGTCTGGCACTTCATATGGCTTTGTTTCCTCTTTCTTTGGTTTCTGCTTCTCCTTCGCTTTCTTGTCTGCCGAGGGCTAACGAATGTAGAGAGGGAGGTGCACAGAGAGGGGGGGGGAGAGGGAAAGGGACGGGGGAGAGGAGGAGGAGGAAAGGGTGAGCTAGTTAGAAGTACTTCTGTAATCAAGCCTGAAATGGGTGGCACATGAAAAGGACAAGGGTGCCATCTACGGTACCTTCTTCTTGGCCCCGCCCCCAGGAAGCTCCTCCCCCGTCAGTTCCTTGTACCGTGCCTTCAGTGCCAGGAGTACACTCACTGCTTTGTCCACCTTTGGCTAAAGCGGGTGTGGCCAGTGGGTGTGGTCAGTGCACGTCACAGCCACACCTCCCCTCTCCTACTTACCTTTTCTGCCCCACTGCTCTTTAGCTCTCGGACTTTATTCCCTTGAGCCTCGATGTCTTTCTTGAGAGTTTCCGGGTCATGTGATGAGGTTTCGTTACAATCAAGTTCTGGTGGGGGCTTCCTTTTAGCGAGTTGCTGGGGCTCAGCTGGTCCGTCAGCCTTCTTCTTCTGATGTGTGTTTGCATGTGTATGAGTGTGTGTGTGAGTTTGTGTATGTATGCCTGTGTGCCTGTATGCCTGTGTGCTCACCTTGCTGCCGGAGGTGGGCATTGGCTTACTGTGCCCATCTGGAATATTGAAGAGCACACAGGGTGACTCCACCCCTGAGTGGGCAGAAGGGGGGCGCCATGGCTCATCACAGATGTAGAAGCCACGCCGCTGTAGCTGGATGATGTCGCCTTTCTTCAGCTGCCGTAGCAACGGGTCTCCCAGCATTTCATATGTTACCTATAGTTGATAGGCTCTTATTAGAATTATAGAGTGACAAAGGTGTGCTCTAAATGGAATTAACTATCATGTTTACCTTGGAGTTGTAGTTGACGTAATCCTTGAAGTCGTCGTCTGGCTTCAGCACACCCTTGGTAATCAGGTGCTCAAAGTGTATGCACACAGTTGGAGTGAAGGGGGCGTGGTCAGTCTCGGCCAACCACGTCAGCTTTTGCCTGTCCTTGTACCCCGTATCCTCCAGGTTGAGCTGCGCCTCCACACCTGTCACATGACCCGACCCATCCCTGGAACAGAAAGCAGTGGACAGATTGAGGAGACTAGATGTCAGTTTTGTGCCACTCTCTCAAAAACCAGAACAGTGGTCAGCATAATGTAGTGCCTTAGTAGTCACAATGGGTGTGGTCGTGGTGAACGAATGGTAGTACACAGTATCAGGGCTTCATTTGGGGGGGGGGGGGGTAACCCAAAATGTTTTCCGACGTGCTATTGCCCTCCCTTGGGGATTTTCCTAAATGAACCCCTGAGTATGCTACTAAACTCTGTGTGATCTACGTGCAACAAGGCTATGAACTGGGTGGGTGGGGCTATGAACTGGGTGGGTGGGGCTATGAACTGGGTGGGTGGGTGCACTACCAAATAATGGGCGTAAAAATGGTATGGAAATTTCTACTATGGTTAATATTTTTCCAGGCTCTCCCCATGGGAATGGGGCCTGCCCACAGCGGCACCTGCATTAATACCCTATGCAAGTTTATACCCAAATAAAAATAGCTCTAGTACAGGCAGGAACGCAGCTTTTACAATCTAGTCTTTTACCAAGTGTTCCCCAACCTATTGGCTATTTTGTCGTTAGTTTAACTTAATTGGCGGTTAACTTTAAGATAGTTTTTTAAGCTGTTTTATTTAGATGCCTGTAGTAATCTACTATTACTCTGTGTAGGTTCACACTTGATTAAAATAGCTCTAGAAAGATATAATATGTGTAACTCCACTACCACCTGCCAATTCAAGACAGGAATTCCGGGGCCCTATGAAGTAATCAGGACCTTGGCCCCACCTCCCGACATAGCTCTGGGTCCCAGCCCACCCCTCTGACCCATGGGAATGAGGCCTGCCCTCTGCTGCACCTGCATTAATATCCTATGTATACAGTCTACGTTTCAACCCAATTGAAATAGCTCTAGTACAGGCAGGAACGCAGGTTTTACAATCTAGTCTTTTACCAAGCGTTCCCCAACCTACTGGCTATTTTGTCGTTAGTTTAACTTAATTGGCAGTTAACTTTAAGATAGTTATTTATGCTGTTTTATTTAGATGCCTGTAGTAATGTACTATTAATCTGTGTAGGTTCACACTTGATTAAAATAGCTCTAGAAACTGTAATTCGTGGGTGGGTGGATCCGACAGACTTGACTGTACCACTAGCTCACCTGGTGATCTTTGTAATCACGACATTGCCCCAGTGGATGAGCGTGACAGTCTCCCCCTCCGAGAGGGTCTGGGCATCAGCCCCCTCCATCAGCAGCCGAGGGGAGTACCACACTTCCTTCTCACCAACGGCTGGGTTCTATAGGGGAAGTGGAAAGGTCACAGGCTAGGTGGACTAGAGGGGGTCTAGAGAGAATGTAGAAACCCAACAAATTTATTAAGGCTTATGAAGTGTGTTCCTCCTGACCTTGGGGTGCTTGGGGTTGAGTCTGCTCTCTTCCTTTGCCTCAGGGATAAGGAGGGGAACCACCTCCGTCTTCAGCAGGGCGGTGCAACGAGGGGCTATGGGGTCAATGACCTAAGGGAAGCCAGGCAGAAACACCTGAAGCACTGCAACAACCAATATGGTCTACAGCTGGAACCAAGCTGAGGTGAGCTCTAAATAGAGGTGGGCTCACCTTCCTGTTGCAGGCCCACAGTTTGTCCCACTCCATGACCACAATGGCCCTGGAGGAGCCTTGGGCCACGATGAACTGCTTCAGGCCCTCCACCGTCATCCCGTGGCGTCGCACTCCACGTACTGTGGGGAACCGAGGGTCGTCCCTGGAGGGGAGGATGATGTAATAAGGGTGTGGCTTGGGAATACTGCAGCACACATTATGCCGCATGCCTGTCTAGCTAATACCATAACAAACAGGCACCAATAGCTGCCCCACCCACTCACCAGTCGCTGACGATCCCTTGCTCCACGAACCATCTCAGTTTCCTTTTAGAGAGCACCGTGTTCTGGAGGTTGAGTCGGCTGTACTCATACACATACGGCTCTCTCAGACCCAAGTTCTGGGAGGTGGAGTAGCTCAGCGGATTACGTCATTATTACATCATACACTATTATGATGATCTCACTATGACATCATACCTTCAGCACCCAGGAGTACTGCGGGTCTCGATCGTGATACTCAGTGGTACGCAGTGCATGGGTGACACCCTCAATACTATCGATGATTGGACAGGCAAAGTCGTATATCGGATACACCCTACGGAAGAAAGGGCTTATGTCACACAAATCACTTGATTACCTTCCTTCAAACTTAGGATGGAATGTCTGCTATTACCCAACACAATCAGTCAATTAATCAATTCAAATATTACCGGGCCAGTATCCAGCAGCAGTCACTGATAATCTCAAGCACTTACTTGTACTTGTCTCCCGTGTGTGGGTGTGGCTCCAACTTGCAGCGATAGATGGTGGGGTCCCTGAGAGCGCCGTTGTCAGAGAGGTAGTCAATCTTGGCCCTAAGGCAGCACCGCAACCCTCGCTCCGAGCCCCGCTTCATCTCCTCCCATTCGGCCAGGTTCTGCTCCACCGCTGGAGGGGACAGTCACCAGATGATCCATCTCTATGGCTACAAGGCCACACTGGCTTCTTTGTGGTACAAAAAATTAGTGCTCACGAGTTTATTCATAAGCCCACCTTAAATGCTCAACTTGGCAGCTATAGCTTCATACTTGGACATAAGCATGCATGCATAATAGAGCAGGTATGTTGTCCTTGTCATGCATGTGTGGAATACCACACAGTCTCCTCCAAAGAGAGATAGTTACCTGGAACAGCCTCAACCTTAAGGAGACAGACAGCTAGTTTCTTCAGTATAGCTACCTCAAGGAGACTGACATCTAGTCACCTCACTATAGCCCCAACCTCCTGCCTCATATGACTAGGTTACTGGGAGAGGCTGGACTCACATTTGTCCCGGTTCTGTGAAGGGATCCTGTTCTCACGCTCTTTCTTCATTTGCTCGGGGGGCGTGTCATCAATGAAGGCCTTGCCCTCTCGGATCAGCTTCTCAGCATACTCGATGTAGAGGTCAAAGAAATCAGAGGTACGACTGAAGTGGTCGGGCTTGATGTCTAGCATGGCTACATCTTCCAGGATCACCTGGGGGGGGGAGGAGAGGTCAGGGGGAGGGGTGGGGGGAGGAGGCAGGGGAATGGAGGTACCAGTATCTAACCTTTTCAAAGTCCAGTTTTTCCTTCTCTGGGTTGGTGTCATCAAACCTGAAGACCAGCTTCCCCTTGAATGACTGCTGGTAGTGCTGATTCAGCAAGGCAGCCTTGGCATGGCCGATGTGCAAGTAGCTGTGTACGTGTGTGTGTGTGTATGTGAATGTGTGTGTGTGTGTGTGTTATACAGTGGTCTACTAGGCAGGTAGTTCTTCCCAACAGTCTGGCTCTGAGACAGTGACGGCTAGCTAGGGCATACTTTGTGAGGCGGGCCACATTACTGTAGGACTACTGTATGTATCACACTCTGGTACAGTACTGGAAAGTTCATTACATCATAGTGACATCATGGCCTCACCCTGACGCCTCAGGTGGGAACCTCACCACGACTTTTCCCATCTCTGCCCCTGGCAGCTCCACAAACTTCCCCACATCAGCCTGCTTGGCTTTTGGCTGCAGGGAGACCAGTATGTCATGATTACTTCATTAAAGGTTGTGAAAACGTCAATGACATCATTATCACATCATACCTCCTCTAAGGGCATCTTCTTGGAGATAATGATAAAGGGTTCCTTTTTCCCACAGAACTGTACCCAGCGCTGGAGGTTGGGGTGGGAGGAGTGGGAGAGGGACCTCAGGGCTACAGGGGGCAGAGGGTGATATTGAATGGACACCCTATTCTACAATGATGCAATGATGATGCAATAATGATGCAATAATGCAATAATGGTGCAATAAAGCAGCCCACCTCTAATGCTGCCATAAACAGCAATGTCAGCAAGAGTGAGCTGGTGTCCCACAAGGTATACCCTGGGGGCCAGGATGGCATCCAGCTGCGTCAGAGTTGAGGGTGTGGCACTAGACTGGCCCAGAGTTGTGATACTGTACTCTAGCCAGTGGTCAATCTGCGGGGGGGAGGAGGAGGGGGGAGGAGAGAGAGAGGGGGAGGGGGAGAGAGAAGGGGAGGGGGAGAGAGAAAGGGGAGAGGGAGGGTGTGTGCATATTCCAGGCACGGTATATGTTAGCAATATTACTAGACAGAGCAATGTCCCTACTTGATTCACTACGAGAGAGGGACCAGCCGTACCTCAGCCTTCTCCAGGTTGGTAGTGCCATACAGGGAAGAAGCTGGGGCCAGGCGGCACAAGTGACGGGCAACAGCATGGGCACCGGATATCGTGGTACCGCTGGGGAGGGGGAGGGAGGAGGGGGGAGGGAGGGAGGGAGGGGTGAGTGCATGTTTATGAGGCATACTAATCTCAGTATTCAGTGTTGCTCCTAACCCTCCCTCTATTTCGAAACAGACTTACTCTTGAGTGATGGAGGTGGATTGGCCGAAGGCAACCTCCAGTGAGAGGTCGTTCTTCAGGATCTCTGCCACCACATGCGGCACTGCAGGTCAACACACACACATTCGATGATTACTTAGACAGCTTTTAAATTAGTGACAACTTCATGATAAATAATATAAATGTATGTAAATTATTTGTCTCTTGGTACATATATTAAATTTGCAGTAAGATTCTTACCAAAGCTAGCAGTCGAAGACTGCTGAATACACAGCTGCAGGCTCATTCCTCAGGCTCCGGCCAGTGGCACAGGACAGGACTAAGACTAAGGGAACAATACCTTTTCTTTATGTAGCTCGGGCTGACTGCCTTTGTTGGGGCAAGCCACAACCACGTGGAATCTCAAAACCGCGGAAGTGGGTGGAGTTATAATAAACCAGTCAAGCAGGTTTATTAAATAGTCATGTGATCTTCGCCACTCTTCGAGTATAAAAGGCTCTGTCATCGCCATTTTTCTCCGTTGTCTCTGCAATACCAGTGAGTGTTCCGAGGCTGCCGCTCTGTAAGACATTTCAAGCGTGACTTCCCCCGTTTTGCTACCTTTCCCGTCACCCAAAGTTGGTCTAAGAAAGAAAAAGAAACTGCACAAAGTGAGTCGTATGTCGCTTTATAAAACCATTTTCATTAAATGTTTGCTGTTTTAGCCTATCATGTGCTGTTTCTTGTATGGATCTGTCAGTATTAAATAATATATACATGTTAGGTAACCTCGTACCCAGGCCTCAGTTTTTATCTCACAGCTGTGGAGAAAAGTCAGTTTCAAGCTTAATGTTTAGGGTACACTTGAATGGGGAAAGGCAGTCAAATTGCTTGGGTCTGGGATACTGGGAGCTAGGGGCTATAGTCGGATCCTTCCCACTTCGAAAAATCTCCAGCTGGTAATCCATAGTCGGATGACATGCCGGGGCACATCCATTAAAGATACTGATGAGAATCCGCACTCTTGTTTTGGCAAAGAATTTTGCACTCCTACATGCGGAAATTTGGGACCAAACTCTCACTATCGCATATGGAGGAAGTAATCACTGAATAATTATGCCCTTATACAATTACATCAGCATTACCTCATGAATGCATTATCATTCCCCAGCATGGCTGAGGTGCGCCAGAACTACCATGCTGAATCCGAAGATGGTGTGAACAAACAAGTCAATCTAGAGCTGTTTGCCTTCCACACCTACCTGTCCATGGTATGTTGCTAGCTCCTACCTGTCCACGGTACCGTTGATAGCTTCCTATCTTCCTACCTGTTTGTGGTGTGGCAGTTCCCTCAAGCACTTCTCTCTTCTCCCAGTCCTACTATTTCGACCGTCATGATGTGGCCCTGGCTGGGTTCTCCACGTACTTCAAGAAGTCTGCCATGGAGGAACTGGAACATGCCGAGAGACTCATGAAGTTCCAGAACCAGCGTGGAGGCAGGATCATCCTCCAGGATATCAAGAAGCCAGACAAGGACGACTGGGGCACAGGTGAGGCCGTACTGACTCTGTAGTCCTTGCTGGTGATATGCTGCCTGTAGCCTTCCAATTATCCATGCTTCCCCCTCCTTGTATGAAGAAGCATCATGTTGTTTGAGTAAAGTTTATCATTTTTCAGCTTTAGTCTTCCTATAATGCCACTACATAACTCGGGAGAGTTTGTTGAAGTGAGACTAAATCGTAATTTGCAGAGGGCTCATGTTCACTCCCTCCTCCCCCCCCCTTCAGGTTTGGAGGCCATGGAGGCTGCCCTGGCTCTGGAGCGTCACGTGAACCAGTCTCTCCTGGACCTCCATGCTGTTGCTGACAAGCATGGAGACCCCCAGGTCAGCAGAGGGGAAGCATTCGCATGGGATCACAATGGGACAGTCATTGTATACTGTCTTCTGACAGGAGGTCACTTGTTCATTGACCTTCTGACAGGAGGTCACTTGAGCAGTCAGCTCCATGATGCCATCTCTGTCTGCTTGACCTCTCTCCCTTCCTGCAGATGGCTGACTTCCTGGAGGCTCACTACCTCACAGAGCAGGTGGAGGCCATCAAGGAGATTGCGGGTCACATCCGCAACCTCAAGAGGGTGGGGCCAGGACATGGAGAGTACCATTTCGACCATGAAACCCTGGACGATTGAGCGGATTGCCCCTGGCAACCGAGGACCTTGGACTGTACTGCAGTGTAGTAGTAGTAGTTAGAGTGTTGATCTATAGGCCATTATGAGTGCTATACTGAGATTTACGAATAAAAGTGTTGCGAAATCGTAAATGTACAGGTCACCTTGTGTGCTGACTCGGGTAGTCTCGTGGGACGAAAATAGAATGGCGTGATCGATCGTAACTTGCCTCGCGTAAATTCATGCTAATATACGTGTGCTCCGCAGCTACAGATCAGAGAAGCATATAGCTATGTTGAACCGTTAGGTAAAGCTATGGTTACGATTGTCAGTGTCCATTGAAGCCAGTCAGTGCGAGACTACGTCGTGAGTGCCACGCCTTCAATGGACGACCAGCAACCACTGCACGATACTACATCTCCACTGGAGTGCAGCAGCCGATGGCAAGAAGGTCAGAATGAGCTTGTCGTGGTCCAATCGGTCAATCAAAGCCTGGTTCAGAGCTTATCAGCACTTATGCCCGTACTCAGTCTCCCACGACAGAACACTTCCGCTGCAGTGAATGACGCCGTCAGTGAACAGCTGTTCGAGCGTCCTTTGGTGGAGGATGACCAGATGTCGTGTGATCTTATGATTGGCGATATGGACCTAGATCAGACGGAGGAAGGGACCTTGCTGGAGCCCCACCCCTCTGCACCAGTCGATGGAGAGATGAACGCTAAGCTGTCTGTAGCCGCTACTACAAACGAACGGATGTCTACACAAGGTCAGTAACTAGAGGGTGTCGCTAGATATCAATCACTGCTAAATCACATACTCATACCTCAGGAGTAATTGCACTATAGTAGAGCTAACAAAGGGGGCATGACCAAGCAGGGAGGGTCTGGGTTAGTCTCACGGTCTGGACGTCAGAAAAAGCAGAAGAGTGACTCTTCCACTTTTTCTGACGTCTGACCTGTGAGACTAGATCTGGCTAGGAACTATGGAAATTCATAATCATTCTACAGGTTATGTCATCACTTATGCATTTGATAAGGAATGTGCTGCATAGGGCTGTACTGCTTCATGTTTATCATCACAATTTTTTCTTCTCTCAAGAATCATCGTTGCCAGGAGACCACAGTGAATTTGTCATTGGCAGCCAATCAGTCTTCACTTGCAAGTTCCAGCCAGAGGCACAAGGTGTGTGTGTGTATGGGTAAAGATCCACTGAATGATTTGATATGCGGAAAATAGTCTGTATTACCTTAGCCTCTATCCCAGGCCACACACTCCTGGGAGGGGGGAGCGGCCTGGGAACAAGGCTAGTCTATGTGACCTTTAATTTCCAACAATGGGATGGATGCTGTGACTTGTGGTTGGTAATGTTTGTCTCTATTCATGATCTTAGGACAATTACTATCTTCTCGCTCGTACTCCTCACCGCCTCACGTGATGCAGAAGAGGGACATGTGGGCCCAGCTCAGCCTGCCAACTGCCAATAAGCACCCATCTGCTACATGGACTTATGATCAGGAATTCTCAAAGCCCAGTGACGACACCCAGCCTCCACTTGGACTGCCTGTGGAGTGCAGTGGACAATGGGCCAGGCAAGAAGATCGCAGTGAGCTTGTCGTGAGCCAGAGCATGCCGGTCCATCAGAGCTTCCCTCATGGCCTATCCTCTGTAAGTCACACACCGGTGCTTGGCCTCACAGGACAGAAACCTTCAGTCGACAGTGGACAGGTGGTGGTCCCCTGTCAACACTCCCAACATCCTCAACTACCCCTCCTGCCAGCACTGCAGAGAGACGAGGCTTCGGCTCTCTCTGGCCAGCTACACCAGATGGAAGGTCAGTCGCTGTAACATGATGTTGTGTAGCTAGTTCCTCCTAGTCAGCTAAGCTTAGTTCCAATAGTTTGTGAATACCATTATTCCTTTTGTTAGGAGATTGGCTTAGAAACAATGTATGTCCACACTGCACAGCAGGTAGGGACCTGGAGTCGTCATGGGAATTGTTGGACAAATCGGACGTTGGAGTGGTGCCAGTAGGTGGGAGTTCTGCAGAATGGCCGGTCAAGCGAAAGGAGCTGTACACTACCTTCTGTGCTCACAAAGAAGACAAGTCAATCAAACTTGGGAAAATGGCTTTGAAGATCGCCAACTGCAGCAAGCCCTATCCCAAACTCCAAGTGAGGCTCTACCCGTGTGGAGAGGAAGACGATCGTGACAACCACTACGTCACTCTTGGGGTGGAGTTCCATCAGCACAGAGGTCGTTTCAAGGACATGAGGGTGAAGCTGAGTGCCACGGTAGAAGAGCTCCCTGGACGAAGGGAACTTGGCAGTGCTCAGGCTGTAGCTGAGGCGGATGTACAGAACTTCAATGTTCTCGGACTGGTATCCCACATGGCCATCGTAGACTCACGGAGCTCCCATCTTATGGTTCGAGTGACGGCAGTTATGGAGCACATGGATCGCGGAGCACTCCCAGTGAGCCCAGCAAGCGAACAGTAGACCATCTGCTACGGACCTGGCGATCACTTCTCCTCTGAACAGTGCCATGGATCTGCATGACTTCACTGCCTCTCCTCTCTCTGCCTGTCAACCAAAAAGAAGACTTTCCACGAAGACTCTAATCATATGTGGTTGTTAATCGGTGCAAATGAGTTTGCACAGGTCTGTATTGTTGCTATCCTCGGTATCCTGGTCCCAGTTGTACATTGCAACAGTTTATTTCCTAAACTAATAATAAGCACCCTATGAATATAAGCATCCATTTGAATGACAACAACAACATCATGTTTATAGGCACCCACACAAAACTGAGCACCAAGCCAAGTTAGTCGCGAGGGGCGGGCTAGGCCAAAGTAGTGTAACAACAGACACTATACAGCATTTACCAAGAAAAAAACGCCTTATAAAGAGCACACGAACAAACAGCAAGCATGTGCAGAATAGTGCGATTGGTGAGTAAGGTCAAATTTTCACCCCATAAGTATAGGCACCCCATGAATATAAGTATCTATTGAGGTAATAATTTCGAAAGCAGCCACCAGTGCTCCGAGTCTGCGGTATATAATGAATGCGGTATCTATTTCTCCTGTACCTGGATATTATATGCTGACTGGTGCACTGCAGCATGACTAGTAAGAGCGCTTGCAACTCGGAGTCACCGCTCTATGCGGCGTACAAGAAGGTTGTCGCCAGAATCGCCGAAGACCTGAAGGATGTTGATGTACGCACCATCCAGTATACAGAGGATTTGAAGTCCGATCCCACCTCAAAGCATTTGGCACTGGACTTGCTGGAGTGTCTGGAGAAGAAGGGGGCATTTTCCTACCACAATATTGAGCCGCTAGAAGCCATACTCTCAAGTGTAAACAGATGTGACCTCATTACGAAGCATGTTGACGACTTTAAGCGGCAATATGGTCAGTGCAGCAGACGCAGTGCAGCAATGCAAGGTAAATTTGTCGTCTTTTTTGTAGTGCATGCGTGCATACCTACAGATAGGATAGGACCTAGTGGGCTATATAGCCATCCCATAAAAGGGGGAGAGGGGGTTAATTTTAGCTCTATATATATGTTCTTTGAAGTACATAGTATTTAGCTTGCCCACAGCTCTTGCTCATGATCATGAAGGCCTTGTACGCCAAATTGTATTGCATACTAGGTGATTTTAATTGGTAATGTGTCATAACGTGACCCACCACCTTAAGTACTATCTGTTTATATACTTAGTACCTCACTGTGGGACGAAGAAGAGACGGTCACAGCGATGGAGTTCACTCACTATCAACTCTGACCAAGCTCCAGCTGTTCCAGAGGCCAGAGAGAGACAAGAGTTGGTGCTTGCTGGCTTATCACCATCAACAAGACGTCGACGATGGACTATCAGTGGTTCTCCAACTCGCTATCCCAGCCTGGAGTCACATATCAACGAAAACAGTGATCAGGATCGAGTGTATGTTTATACCACCCCTACCACCCCGGTGTCAGGACGGAAGTTGTCAGCTCATGCAATAACCAGTGAACAGTTGTACAGATACAGTTTCCCAGCACAGTAGCTTTAGTATACTCGGAGCCGCTGATGACAGCAGCTCAACAGCCTCCTCTCCGATGGCAGTACCCGAAGATGGCTACTCACACCCACAATCACAACATATCCAGTTCCAATGCGCAGAGCCTGTCGACCCTCAGGCAGGAACAACGTATCCCATAGTGATTCCAGATGAGCCACAGCATGGCTCTACCAGTAGTTTCCAGACATCCAGCTCCCCACTTCCGATGACTAGCAATTCCAGTACATCACCGATTTCATCTAGTTGTTCCACTGTGATACCACAGTCTGGTTCCAGTGTGCAACCCCCAGCATTCCTGGCTGAATCAGAACACCAGGGGGAAGGTCAGTGATGGGTTATGCTATGGAGCTATAGAGCAGCTATGTATTTAATTGGCTATGCATGGGTTGAAATTTATATTGCATGAGTGAGCAGCAGGGCAGTGTGAAACAGCATGGCGTGTGAAACGAAGTGATGTGTACCTCCCCTTCTGTGAACACAAGGAAGACAAATCAATCAGACTTGGTAAAATGACCACAAAAGTTGAATACTGCAACCACAAAAATTCTCATCTTAAATTCCTACTGAGGCTATACCCTTGTGGAGAGGGTGAAGATCGCGATAACGATTTTGTAACTCTTGGAGTGGAGACTCAAGTTCCATCGAGCCTCAAGAACATTTTAATGAGAGTTAAGCTGAGTTGTAGGGTAGTTGAGACCCCTGGTGCAGTGGAGACAGAACCGAATCTGCTTGGGCATAACCATGCTGTATCTGAAGTAATTGGACAATGCTTCAATGTTTATAGATTAGTGTCCCATATGGCCATCATACGCTCAAGAAGCTCTCATCTTCTGATACAGGCAAAAGCAGAAGTGGAGCATATGCAGCCACCCCTAGAGAACTCGGGGAACTCACAGCACAGAGTGTCACAGTAGACTGCTTGGAAAACCACTGATCATGCTATGACCAAGCTATAGTTTTGCATACTGAATGAATGATGTCACAGCTCTGCGCCTACATGACTCTCAGCCTCTGCTTCATGAATATATGCATGTACACTGAAGAATTTCCAGCATTGTTATTAAGACTTGACCTTGCACAATGTATACTGAAGTTGTTTAGTTCTTGTAACACATTGTAACAGTATACTAATGTACTCAGGTCATATCCCATATCAGTATGCTAAATTAGCCTTGCGAACCATATTATGGTAAAATACAATCACTTAGGGAACAAGGCTATTTAACTTAAACATGATTTTGACTGTCCCCAAACAAATCTCCTGGTGCCATGCACTAGTACTGCCAGGATTCTTAACTTCATTGCTATGTACAATGTAAAAAGGGTCCATACCAAAGCACTAGTATATACCTAGCTATATTTCCCAACTCAGCCTTCAGTTATATTTAAAGACTAGTCTCCTGTCTGTAGAAGGCTTCAAGGGAACTATATACAGTCCAGTGTACTAAACTAATTTCCAAGTGCATAAAGATTACATGCTTGTTTATACTGTGTATATAGCTCTATAGCCTCAAACTCCAGAGCTGCTGCCCCAGGAATATGTACATGTACACAACCGATGTACATGCAAATAACTACCTGTAAGAGCAGATCAGAATTTCCCTATAGCTACACTACTACAGAACTGTAGCACCTACACCCTACTGAGGTTCAGAAACAACACTACACTTCCGGTGTAGCCTCGTTCCGATTCCCAGGCTGCACTGATGGGCTACTTCCGATGGGGGGTTTCCATATATCTATAGCCTTAAAATTATGTAATGTGAAAGTTTTTTAATAGGCAGAGGTGCAGAGCAGTTTAGTCGACCAGATACTAGGTGCAATGGCAGAGCCGCATGGCCTAGCCGAGCGCAAGCTGGAGTTCCGGACCATGCTCAAGCGCGTGGCAGATCAGTATCGCCCTGAAGATGTAGAATCAGTCGCCTTCATTCACAACCTTCCAGCCACAGAACCGAGGACAGCGTTGGGTGCCCTCAGTTGGCTGGAGAGAAAGGTATTAAGGATTACGATGCTGCATAAGTCCCTTTAGGGTCTGATCCATGTTGAATCGGCAAGGCCTGGACCCAGGGCTTATGATGTTCACCCGTTAGCGTAAGTCTGCTGGACTGCTGCCGCAGATTAACACACGGGCGCTGTTACAATGTCATGTAGTCACTGTACCTAGGCCCATTTTTACCAATTTTTAGCGTAAAAACCAAAGTTAATTCACTTAGTGTTCTATCCAGCTCTCCCCTCAAAATTGCAAACAAGTGGCGAGAGCCTGTATCTTTCTTAACAACATGCGGGTAGGGACCGATCAAACGATGACTGCCCTGCTTTACCCTTACTCGAATCTGTGGCACAAACAGGCTCGTAATAGCTACAGAGAGCAGGGGCGGATCTAGGATATTTTGAAATGGGGGTGGGGGGTTGGACTTGTAGTAGCAGTGTAGCTAGAGCCCAGGAACTGATGCCTTAGGTAGTGCTCAAAGGCACACACTGCAGAAGCTGCAAAGCAGCTGATTATCTTGCAGAAAAAATTTTCTGCATGATTTTTGTTTATCTGGAAGCGCTATCATAACATTTTGGTACATCCCGCACCTGCTGCCTTCCACTGGTGCCTGAGAACTACAACTGTGCATTGTCACACACAATTAAATCCTTTCCGCCCCCTTTCTGCCTTTAATGTCACTCCCGGCTGTCCCCTATGTTTCGTTTGGGAGAGCCTGGGAGTGAGGCACAATAGATTTTGTGGTAAAACTGAACAATATGAATGAAGCCGCTGTTAGGGCACTGATTGAAGATCTCAGTAGGATCCATAAGGTCTGTTAGGAGATTGCTGAAATTCCACTAGCGGCAGGGCAAGTGTATGATGCAAGTTTGAGGCACAACATGGAATGGTCCACTTTTAAACTCTGTGAGTTCTGCAGTGGGAATGAGGGAATGATGTGTCCGTAGCTCGTCCATGGCCAAGTCATCTCCTTGCAGTGAAGAGTCTGGTACCTGATAATGAGCAACTCTCTCTTCCCGCTCCACCCAGGGCATGTTCTCCCACAATAATGTGGAGCCTTTACTGCAGCTGCTGGACAGGATCTATCGCTGTGACATCATCCACATCTGTGGGGTGAAGGAGTACCAGGAGCAGTACTGCTCCAGCAGGGAGCCTGAGAGACAGGAGGCGTCAGCAGTAGTAGGTTAGTTCACTCTTCTTGTTCTGTGGGACTACTAGCTACTCTAGCCTCCTACCCAGCCTTTCCACGCCCAGATTTTATCTCACAGCCGTGGAGAAAAATCAGGCGGCTGCGAGATAAAATCTGGGCCTGAAAAGCCTGGGTATGAGGCTTGGTGAGCGGTAACCAGGAAGTGGGGGCTGACAACAGTCAACCACAGAATGACCCTCTTACCTATTAGGATGATAATTCCAGGAAGTTGGTGTTTATCGCTGCATGTGATGTGGGTTTAGTACTTCCTCTTTTGGATGAGAAACCAGCCATGAAAAATGCATGGCTGTATTATGGGCTAGTAGCTCTAACTCTCAGGCTAGTCTTGCTTCCAGGCCTTGTAACCTGGGAATGAGACATTCCTATGTCACATCAGTTGGGAATTTCAGTCTATGGGTACTGTTAAACACACTGCATATAGCAGGGATTGAATTTTCAACCGTGACGGAGGACTGGAACTTTCTGATTGCTGATGTGCGTGATTAGAAAAATAGCAAGTGTTCACAATAAGTTCATTTTCGCCCTGAAGACGACTAGTTGAAACGTCAACAAAGTTTCTTTCTGAATTAAAGTTGGTATTCAGAGAGCTTTTCTGAATTTAATATGGTTATTTAGTAATAATTCTCCTTTCTCTAGGTGGCAGTCAACCAGAGCCTGAGGTTGTAGCTGTAATTAATTCTCCAAGTGCAGATAAGCCTAGGTCTGAGCTTCTGACTGACCGGCAAGCTTCCACCAACCCCATCCCACTTTCCCCTGATGAGACTGACACCCGTGGGTCTAGTTCTCCACATTCGGCCAACTGCACCCCACCTAGTGGCGTATCTACAGACCAGAACAACCCGGAGGATGCCCCTGTTGTTAAGATTGAATGTTCAGGCTCTGAAACCACACCCGCCAGTCCGCCTGACGATACAGACCCCCTACTTTCCCTCTCCCAACATCAGAGAAAGAAGCTCTTGGAGAGAATTGCCAGTGATGAAAACCTGAGGACAGAGTTACTATCTATGGTACAACAGTATCCAACACTTGTCCCAGCAAGCCAAGAGAGATCAGCCTTTCAAACCTCTGACCTCCCCCATCCATTACACCATGCGATAGATGCAATTAGCAGTTCGCAATTGCCAAGTATGGAACCAGTTGAAAGGCTGACTACCTCAGCTAGCAGCAGCTCAGCAGGTATGGCGTATCACCATGAAGGCAGTTGTTAGAAATGACGTAACTAGTTTGGCTACTATACAACTCTAGGGGGATCTCTTTTTACACATAGAAAACTTTATCCATAGTTACTGTTGTGAGTTTCAGTTACACTGTTCCAGTAGGGGTTTCCCCCTACAGACAGATTTCCTTTTTGAATACTATATTCTACTCAATTCCCACAGTGATTGACAGGACCCTATTAGTAGTTGGCCCCCCAGAAAGGGGAAAACCCCCAGAACCAGGTGATCCCCCAGCAGGGGGCAGGCTTCCAGTTCCTCAAGCAATAGCCTCCGAGAACCCCCATCCTGATCTACGACACGACCCACCAGGTAGTGGTGAGGACAGAACTCAGAAGGATCGTTTCATTTGGAAGTTTAAAAGAAGCAATCTTGCCAAGTCCATCTCCTCCCGCAAAGACAAGACATTTTCAAGGGAGCTGAAGGTGAGGGCTGATGGCTACACTAGATGGAAGCCTGTCACATTGAAGTTTCAACTCCACTCTCTTGGCATTGGCCACGACAGGAACAATTCTGCAAGCCTTCAGGTCTCAGTTGCAGTCGGCAAATGCAGTAAATATCAGTCTCTGAAGCAGATTGCTCAGCTGAGCCTGGACGTCACGGTGCAGATTGCCGAAGGTAATGAGTTCCTGGCCACCCGATACATACGCAAAGATCTAACTGACTTTTGCATTCATGACTTCCTACCTCATGAGGTCATCTGCAACTCTGAGCGCAAGGGTCAGAATATTGAGATTACGGCAGAGGCATACCTCAGATTTGACTCTCCCATTGCTGCAGTCAGTGTAGCCACCAAAGATGACTGGGTAGAGGTGACTCCCCAGTCACCAACCTAGCTCAGGTCCGTATCCCAAAATGGCTGATGTTCTTTTTTCTTATAGTCCTCAGTAACTCAAGGGTAGACATATTGTCTGGCCAGTACCCGTTCGATACATGGCCTAAACTATTTACCACATGTATCATCTTGGATGTATACATCATGCACCTGTCATTTTCCTCAGCCTTTATATACATGGACTGGTACATTGTGTATATCTGTACTATGTGTGCCGCATGCCAGTGCATGCTCCTATGATAAGCAAACTGTCTATTATATTAAATTTTAAAATTTATATTTAAGAAGAAGAAAAAAAGCCTAGCAGTCTTTCTATAAACTTAACTTGGAGAGAAAAAAAAATAACTTGGAGAAGAAAAAAAACAAACTTGGAAAGAAAAAGAAAAAAAGCCCAGGGAGCCTCCCATCCCTGTCAGACACCCGGGGCGCTGGATAGGTGATGGCTGGGAATTACAGGAGGCCTTGTAATGTATATACCCAGTCATCCTTTTAGCTTCGGAGTTCCCGAAGGAATGTTACCGACATATTGGCTGTAGGCTTAGAAAGTCAAGAATCAGATTGTACGCGTGCGCCTCGAACACGCGACCCGATTATTGGGGAGGCAACGTTCCGACCCCAGGCTGTAACCAAACGCGCCACCTTGACTTCCCGTCAGATGGGTGAAAATTTAGCCTTATAAACCCGTAACGATAATTTCGGTGGTGTGCGTTAAATGGAATTGTTCCTGCATACATGTATGTCAGCAGCAGGATGGCTAGAGCGTCCCGCTCGGGTATAGCATAGATATTGCGGCGTGGGCTATAATATCTATGGGTATAGTGGTACGGTTAGGGGGAAAACGTGATCCTCACATGACCAAGTTAAAAACTACGTGGTCATGTGAGGATCAACTGCTTCGCAACTCAGGGTTAAGATCTAATCTGCTTCACACCTCAGGCTGAGAATGTAATGATCATGAAATAATTATCTAGTGGTGCGGTTAGGGGGAAAACGTGATCCTCACATGACCACGTTAAAAACTATCAGTGATCCTCATGACCACTACTATAGCCTCGTTCCCAGGCTCCACTCCCCAGCTTTTCTCGCACCGTGTAGAAAAGCGGGCAGCCTGGTATGTTTCATCACGTGCTACGTGACGTAGGGTGCGTGGTTTGGTGCGTGCTTTGTTAATCGAATTACGCGTGACGTTTATCGTTGTGCATGTGGTTCGAGCAGTGATTCGATAAACTGTAGAGCGATCGTGACTAAGCAGCAACAAACCAAAGAAACAGTTGCAGATTGAAGATACAGTAGTCGATTGGATGTGAGAACAGACAAACTGTGAGTTTGTGTAGTAAATAAACGCCTCACCTCAGTTGTTGTATTAGACTCAGACATAGATTATAGAGTAGGCTCAGACTACGGTACTCAAAAACTTACAGTTTGTCCATTCTCACATCCACTGGACCACTGCATCTTCAATTTGCATGTTTCTTTGGTCTGTTGCTGTTTAGTCACGATCGCTCTACATTGCCGCACAACGGAAAAACGTCACGCGTAATTCGATTAACAAAACCACGCACCAAACCGCGCACCCTACGTCACGTAGCACGTGATGAAATATACCAGGCTCCCTGCCCGCTTTTCTACACAGTGCGAAAAAAGCTGGGGAGTGAAGCAACTGTAGCTATACATGTAGTAGTATTTAACTTAACATGGTCATGTGAGGATCAACTACTTCCCACCTCAGGGTTAGATCTAATCTGGCTGAGAATGTAATGATCATGTGACAAAAGATCTGCAACTTGATTGGAGCACAACCAGCAGAACATTGCTGCAAATGTCAGTTAATGCATTAGCCAGACCACTTCCCATTTTTTGCAGCAGGGGGCTGGCACGTGAGACTACTTAACCGACCTAGGCCTTGAAAGTCATTGCTTTTGAGTTTCGAATTTTGACTGCATACAGCGAAGATGATGAAGTAATTAGTAATAATTGCATTTTTCTCTTTGCTACGTGTACCTCACTTTCGGATATTTTGGTGAAACTGAAGATAGTTTGGCGAACTTGAGAATAGGCGTGACCCGGAAGTCGTGATTTCTTGCCCTAACAATGCTACGTTCTCACGTGAATAAATTTAACCCTTTAGCAAATGCAAAATACGTATCTGCCAAACTGAGGAATGTAATGATCCGTCTAACAGAATGAACGTTCCTTGTTATACCGTCTGTAAGGAGGCTGTAGGCATCCTGAAACATCAGGTTTTGGCGATTTGATTCGTCCTTTGACATTCCAGATAGGAAAGGTGTTAAACACAAGAAGTGCAACCAGACACTCTTTGCCAGGAGGGCGTGGGTGTCTGGGCACGAGACTACAATAATAGCACCTGTCTCATGAACTCTTGCATGTTTTCAGTTTCACTAAAGTATCTCAGCGCCCGAATACATGGCAACAAGAAATAATAAGACATTGTACATTATCGTGTGCAGATCACGTTCCTACCCCAGCCTTTTCCCCCCACACGGGAACTTTGGTGAAACCATGGGTAATAGAGCATATAGAACTCACTCTATTATCCAGGGTGAAACTGTGCAATGTCCTGCGGTTACAATGCACACCCTGGCCCTGGTATATTGAAGAGCAGATTATGTGTGGGCACTTGGTATGGGATTAGAGTAGAAATGGTAAAACTTAATGACTGTATAGTCCATGTCCAGCATGACAACACAATAATAAATAATTGTACTATACACTGCATGTCCCGCACGCTATGATATACAGTGCACATGTATTGCTGCCGTAGTGCTAACTTGTTTGCAACAGGTAACTAGTGAGTTTTGTCTGCAAACTGTACGGCCACTTGTATAATGACAGCTTCTCCAATGAGGGTTTGGAGCTGCTCATGGCTGACGACTTGTGGAAATGTTGCGATGTAACACTGGCTCTCTGACGTACTAAACAAACTGTGCCGATCGAGTGTGACCTGATCATAGTGAAGGCAAGATCTCACACTTGTGAAGTCAGCCTCTACAACCGTAGAGTCATAAATAGAGACTCTGATCTCAAGTGGAAGAATTGCAAGGAGTGCAGACATCTTACTTGTGTCTGAGTAGACGTGCAGCACAGAATAGCCTGGTTTGTAACTGTTCGGGTAGAAGCGCAGTTCAAAAGGAGGACTATCCTTCGTACATGAGAATGCAGGGCTTTGGTATACCCGTGGTGTTCGGCTACAAGCAATGTCCTTTCTTATATCATCCAGTGGAAGCTCCATTCGCTGAATGATCTGTCTCTTGGTTGTTGTGGGTGCGTAAATGACGTCGGATTTGCCTGCAAAATGGTATGGGATATAGCTTAATGTCTGTATAGTAATCAGACATCAGAGCAACTTATAATTTGTTTATTGCTGATCAGGTGTATGCGTGCATTGTAGACACAATCATGGCAATAATGCCGTGTCCACTATTGGAAGTAATAATTAGTCTCTGTTTCATAAATGTTTCCATATATACGCTTATGTCACTCATTCAATAACACATACTTGCCAGACATTGCTTTGATGTTGGCCACTCCTTTTCCTTTTCAGTTTGGTGGTCATACTTGGTCGTTATCCTCTCAGGTGGACAGCTCGCTGTGGAGTAGGTGTGCTACGTGCGCCTTCTTCTTGCATTGATCCGAGCATGGAGTCACGCAGTACCATGCTGTTGTAGCCACTGGAGCGTCTGTTCCCATCAGAGCCTTGCCGGCGTTGAGGTGTTGCTGGTTCTAAGGCCATTTGTCGAAAGAATCTCCCTAACATCGCGTCTCTTGTTTGCTCTGCAAAGTAGAGGTGCTATGCTTGTAAATAAGTTACCATTACAGTTTATCTAAGCCTTCTAATATACTTACTCCATGTTTCATCTAAAGATGCATATTGCAAGAACTTGTTTGCTAGTTCTGGGTTTCCGCTGCTCATTTCCTCGTGGCCTTGATACCCAGAATCTTCAAGATCCGATGTACCCTTCTCTTCTCCAGGCACACTGTATTCATGTAAGGGACCATCTATTGCAGTTGAATCAATATACAGCCCACATCGTTTGCAGCTGGAAGGAGTTCTATCCATGGCAGGAGTTTTCTTGGGGCGAATTGGGACACCACTCAAGGTTGCAGCATTTGGAGTGTGGCTGTCACCTGATAATGGACAGAACGGATGCTGTCTCCCCCACAAAGTTGTATACTTCTCTGCAACAAAGATAGTGGGGAAAACTGATCTGACCTACAGTACTACATGCATGAGCAGGGTGCTCACCAATCAGTTTCCTGACTTGCACGGCTAGGTCTTCCCTCTGCAAACCTTGGCTCCCCATCAGCTGGAGGAGAGCCTGAGGCTGCTCACAACTGATCTTTGCTTGCTCTTCCAAATACAGCAGGAGTTCTGCACGACTGCTAAACCCCTTCTGAACCTGTGGATCCAATTCAATATGACATTGACTCTATTCTTCATATTAGTGAGGGTCAATCCATGGCAATTAATAAAGATATAATGTTTTTTCATCTTTATTTCGCCTTGGGAATGTATTTAAATTTGATATAAAGCTTTCTTGCAGACTGCTAGACCACATACCTGCCTGGATACTTCCAAGATGTAGCACAGGCTGCCATATTCTTCTTTATCCAGTTCCTGGACACAGCGGTTGAAGAGCATACGAAACTCGGTCTGATATTCTTGCAAGCTCATTGTCTCTGATTGAGTAGTTTAAGGGCCTACAGCGAGATTATATACTGGCTCTGCGCGCATACTCAGGCATTAATCTGTACAGCCTAGGTACGCGTAGCGCCGTAATTCGCGTGTATTGAATTTCGCGGTCGGGGATTCAATCGCGAATATAGCAAAAATTTGCCTCTCGCGAAAAAAGTACGCGGTTCGCTGTCGGGACTACCCCATCCCTAGAAACCCTACCTTATCGGTCGGTGCGAAGCTACACAAGCACAGTGTACTATAGCGTGATGCTGAGCTGATGGTAGGCTAGGCATGTCAGATAGTGCGGTTAAAATAGGTTTAAAAATGAGCGAGCACGTTACAACCGCTACTTTTGAAAGAGATTTTCGGTGTCTATTGGTCCGTTTGGTCGAAGAATTAGGCGACGAGAAATTTAAATTTTTTTGTTTCATCTTGAGTGTTCCCGAGGCCATCCGCGAGAGGCACCGCACCGATGTGTTATGGCACCTGTGGGAGCAGGGTAAACTAAGCCCGCGGCGCCCGCGCGACTTAGTGAGGCTGTTGAGAGACGACCTCCACAGGGATGACCTAGCGACACAGGCGGAGACAGCCATAGGTAAGCTGTCCTTCACATCATATTTATCTTATCTATATTTTAATATCTACACGAAGCATATTTCCTTCGGAGTAAACTCTGACGGCAAATTGCATGGCGCTGGCAATTTATGTAGCTAACTTTACTCATAAATAGTGATACAGTCCCTGCACATTCTATGAGTGTATGTTTTAATACTGTAAATTACTAGACATGCAATTCATATACTCCTGGATTCTGTCTTTCTTAGAGAAATTTGAAGACTGTCGTCAACCAATCCAAGAAACCGTCTCACAACCACAGGATGTTGAGCCCCTAGAAGTCCAACCAGTGCAGGACGTTCAGCCTCGGCAGAAACGAGTATCAAAGAGTCCAAGACCATGTGCTGTCTATTTTGAGAGCATGGATTATGACGGACCAGAAAGTGCTAGCAGTACACGGCACTCTCGACTAGAACCAGTGGAGGAGGAGCCACGACTCACAGAGAATGATGATGCAGACCTGAAAGACCCTGCATTTTACAACCCAGAGATGAGCTACAGCCCAAACACTGCCAGGGAGCTTTGGGAATACGTCCACTCCAAAGAAGCACAGAAGTATTGGGGAGAGCGAACGATGCATGGCATGTTAAGTCATTTCCGTTCTGTTAGCCAAAGGGATGAAGTTGCAACAGTGTTGCCTAAAGACCTTGATTCGCAATCTGATAATGAAAATGATAGTGTGGGCATCAGTACACAAGGCCACCAAGCCCTGTCACGGCGTGCTTCAAATGTCAGCAAGGCATCTGCTCGTTCAAGTGGATATTACAGCATGAGAGATTCAACAATATCTGTGGACTCGACGTATCTGCAGGATGAGGCATTTACGTCAGAGCCCATTGCTGCCCTTGAAGTGCCAGAGCAAAGCCGATCACGATCCGCCTCTCTCACCTCATTCAAGTCGGCCCCTGAGAGCTGGTCGTGTAGTTCTCGCCGGTCGTCCGCTGATGACTCACCAGACGATGACTATCAGTCGTGTTACTCTGTGATGTCGTTGGAGAGCCAGAGCAGTGAAGGTGAGGTGCTCAGAGCTTGTATATATCCCCGTTTAGGCCATAGTACATATATGGCAACTGAGTGTGTGGGCAGATATTTAATTGAGTTTCTAGTGTAAACACTCATTAGCTACGTATTTTGTGAGTGGGAAATCTTGCTAGAAACTATAGATGACGCAGCTGTAAGTGCATGTGATTTCACAGTTCCTTGGTTTAGAATGTGTGCAGCCCCAAGCAGCGTCCCTTATTCATAGACTGAGCTGGAGTCCAGCTGTTTCCTCATGACCTCATCATGCCCCACAGGATGTGGCTTGGGTCCAGTAGACCACACAATAGCTATATATGGTACAGTAGTATATCTATGCAAAGATATCCACGTAATTTGGTGTACACTATCTACCAGGGCTGGTGTTGGCTAGTCCGTTAATCCATCTAGCTAAATCTTTTGCCATAGCATGCAGGAGGTCTAGCTGAATGCATGAACCAGTTATTGGCCACTGCAGTGTCCATTGTTGCTTTGTGTATGGCTTTATTGTATAGATCATTGCAGCAAAGAAGCCACACTGCAGGCACATGAAACCCGAGATAGATGTGAGGCACCAGTCAGCACGTACACTCCCACACTAGGAGAGATGAGGCTGAAAAGAAAGGATGTCTTGAAGCACATTGAAAAAAAGAAGCCTGAGACATTATACAATAGCGATCCCTTTCCATCAGAGAAGGCCTACCAGTTTGAACTGCGTCTGTACCCTACCAATTTCCAACAGGACGGCTCTGCTCTCTACATATATGCAAGAGGCCCTGTAGATCTCGCAGGGCTACTACCCATGAACATTAAGGTATGTGTGTGTGCAACAGATGCTCCCAAAGCCTCTCAAAATGAGAAGAAATGTTGCATTAATTCTTTGGAGAAGATTGTGAACTCGTTACCCCAGCACTCTGATCACCGGTCTTGCTTTGCTAACTTCCCAAAGGTAGTGTCCCATGAGCAACTGTTGGCGGTGAAAAGTGATTTTATTACGGTGCAGGTTGTGATGGAGCATGTGAGCTGTTGAGTTCAGTATGTGGAATTGTTTTTATCATAATGGAGCATTATACATTCAGCTCATCACTATTTTGTTTTCATTTCCATGACAACAGTGATCAAATGTCTTTATCAAAATTAATGTAATAATTAATACAATGATTATTTGTTCTCTCTGTCGCAATGTATACAAACATATTACTGTTTACTTAGTTTGTAAAAGCAGTAATAGGTATATATGGCATGATATATGTGCTCAGCTAAGTAGCTATAGAGATCTGAGGTTGTAGAATCATGTGCCACTTCCAGGTAGAGTTGTAGTGTATAGATATTGCAGTTATGAAGCAATAATATGTTTGCACTTGCCTTTAAGGAATGCACCACAGCTAGCTTGCTACTACCCTAACCCTGGCCGCCGGCACACATTTACAAAGAATTTAGCTAGATCTATAAAATAATCTGCTAGATAGCAATAGCGCTAGCTGCAGCCAAATGCCCCCATGAAATAGCAGGCATGCTAATGTGGGACCAAATCGGGATGCTCCTGTTAATTAAGTAAGTAGTAGACACACCCGCCCACGTAACTATATAATATACCGAAGAGTAAGTCTCGCGGCCACGAGTAAGGCGTGGCCGCGAGATTTATTCGAAGAGGTGGAGCCGTCAACGCTTAGCTTGTAAAGGGAACCCCCTTGTCCTTAACTCGAGGTAGGAAAAGGGGATTCCTTCGCTTCAACGCCGCCTATGGGCTATATGCATGCCTTAATGACTTGCAATGCAAAGATGGATTATAGATGATACGGTTTATAGTATCTATGGATGCATGGATCCTCGTTCGTACTTGCATTGTTCGGCAGAACAAATGTACCGTTTCGAATTCAAGAAGCTTTTGTGTGGACTCGCCCGTAGCCTGAAGCCAGCCGACTGCCGCTACCTGCGCTATCTATACAGCGAAGAAACGGCCCTCTGCACTATATCCCCAGGCGATGAGGGTAGCGCTCTTGAGCTTGTGGAGGCCCTGGAGAGAGCCTGCGTGGTCTCTTGGGAGAGACCTGACCGAGTCGGGGAAGTGATGAGGCACCTGGGCAGAGAGGACTGCTACAGAGAGGTGGAAAGTTTCGTCCGTAAGTCAGTGTGCAGCTTGCGAGTCCGCCGCTGTACTTCTAGACGTACCCTCGCACCCAAGCGCCACTCTTTCTTAGCTTCTGTACAAAGATGAGGAGTGGCGCCTGGATGCGGATAAGGTGACCCATATCCCGTTAATAATATTATCATACTGTTGTTTACTACGCATGCTGAATATAGCCTCGTTCCTAGGCTCCATTCCGCAGGACAGAATTGAGAGTAAGGCAAGAGATGCGGCCTGGGAGCGTGAATACACTCTATTAATATCTCCCCAGAAAAACATCGAGACGAGATCCAGAGACAGCAGTTGTCTCATACCGAGCCTGGACTAGCAGCTTTGCAGAGAGATGGTCCAGGTAGGGTCTGCAGACCAATACGAGCAACTGATAACCATGGAAAAGATGATGACTACTGCCAGTTTATCTCTCTTTCACAAGCTCAGTATGTCCGGTCCCAGGTACCTGAGGTAGGTAGCTGTGAAGCATGTGGCATGATGTATGCTACTCACTTTTAATTAACTGCACTGCAAGTTGAGGAGGTAGGGCTCTAGTAGCCTTGCACACCACACCCACATCTATCATAACCTTTTGTCCCCTCCCCCCCCCCCCATCACACATGGCTGCATAATAGGCGCACTCTTTGCTGAGCACCCCCTCACTGGAGGGCACAAGTACTGCCAGCAGCTCCCCAGAGTCATCACTTGGCCTCACAAGAGAGGAAGGGGAGGAGGGAATTTATGACTATCCCTACGCTACTTGCCCCATTCTGCAGATTGTCCACTCAAGTAATTACTCACAACCCTTAGCCCTAACAAACTTAACATTCATAGGATAGTCCATAACTTATAAGTTACATACTATCCTATGAATGTTAGGCTTTAGGTTCTACAAGGCTATAGGGTATATTCCCTGTTAAGGTTATGAATGACCGTAATTGACAATAAACAGAAAGAGGGAATTATTCGTAAATTTTGCACTCCATAGCTACATTCCCATGATTCTTCACCTAATATACTGTGTAGGAGGCTACAGCATAGCACATTCACTTTCAGTGTGGAGTGTTTGGTGCATGCATGATTCACTGGTGTGTGTTGTCCCTGTTGGTATGGCAACTGCTAGTACATGTCTTTCCTGACAATTGTGATGCAGAGGTGGGAGTAGAAGTGTATGCCCACTGCCTTTAGTAAACTAGCCAGAGTGTACTCTGTTAATGGGTCCATTAACACGCTTTATTTTGGACAGAAAACAAACAAAAGCAGTTGCTACTGCAATGGATATGCGTATGCTTTCCAGTGAGTTTCACTGAATATGGTGTAGTTGCTTGAATTGGTACCCTCAAGGAACGTGTTATGAGTGAAGGTAGATGGTGAATACTGTACCTTGACTTGCTTCCTCATTCGTGGTAGCCCCTCCCCCTTTCTCCCTGCAGAGCCCAAGCCCCTCCTGGAGCAGAAGATGCGGCTGTTGGTGAACCCTCTCCGGCATATGCTTAACACAAGGCAATACCAAATGGTCACCAGTGACATCATGGAGCACTCCACCTCCAAATCCAGGTTTACCCTACGTATTGACCCAGTTGGCTACAATAAGTCCTGTATCTCGGCTTATGTAGACCTCTTTGAGGGATCACAGCTGCACAGTGAACTCATTTTACAAGCAGAGCTTACCGTGACCCACCCACAGAAGCTGAAGAGAAAGCAAGCAGAACTTACCGTGACCCACCCACAGAAACTGAAGAGAAAGCAGTCTAAGCGAGCCTCTTCCTCAGTCTGCATCCACCAGAGCACCGTGTTCATGGACATCCCTCCCCAGCTACGCACAGGGTTTTGACAGCTCAATTTTTTTGCAAGGTTCCCCCACGTCATTAGCCATAAGCACCTCCTGAATGAGGCAGTGATCAAAGCACCATTCCTCGAACTCAAGCTCCTCATTCGGGAGCATCTACCAGCATCATGACTGCAGTAGCTATGAGTAGATTACTTCATGTAAACTATCCTGGGAATGGAAATGGAATCATACCAGGAATAGGAATGTCATCTCTCAAATGTGCACCTGCCTTGCTTTGTCAGCGCTCACAATCCCCCCAATCCCTTATTCGTGTTTGAGAGCAGTATAAGTTTTGTATAGCTCACTTTTTTAATGATATGATAATTTTTTCAATGCATATAGACAGTGATAGGTACCAGTTTAATGTCGGATATTATTAGCAATGTTAACTATATATAGATGATGCATGGACATATTAGCTAAGTGTTAAAAGGGGATAGCTTTAAATGGAGCAGACATGCATTCACTGAAAGTGTTTCTTATCAAGCACGCAGACAATGTGGCTACTCACCTACACAACAGGAATTGAGGCGCCATTGCAATGGGGGGGTCCCCTAACAGCTAGCTGACATGGAATGCATAATGTCTTTTCTAGAATTACCCCTCACGCACTGCCTACTTCACAGGTCTCGCACTTGCTTGCTAACATTATATCTTTCAGGAGACGTCATGATTGACAGTGAATGATTAATGCAGCTGTGGAAAATGCCTTCCCATTTACCACTTACTTAGTACCATTGACCTCACTCCCAGGCTCCATTCCCCTGGTCTGGAGCTATAGACAGCACTCCCTTGGGAAGCTTAGGGACGCCCCGCTGAGTCGGGGGTAGGTTGTACAAATATGGTAACCACCACTCAGCAGTGACTCACTCCCAAAGGCAGTGACCAGTATCAAAATCAGTGGGCTGTAATGACACCACTGGTGGTCAGGGCTTGGGCGAAGTAATGCGGCAGGCGGTACCTGAGGCTCAGAACTAAAGCTGGGTGGCCTCCCTCTACCAATCGTTTGCCACCACCTACCATTGTTGGGAGCACCACCGCCAGGTAGGCCCAACAGGTAGCTACGTACTCTGTAACCCAATACCCAAATTGGCTGTGCTGTATAATTTAATTATCTCAAGGCATAGCAGGAATGAAGCTTATATTACCTTAGAGCTATATGTACATTAGCATACAGCCACCTGTGGCTTAGAGGCACAAGAGGACAGTGATAGCAACACTGAGACAGTGATGGCTACAACTCAGACTGTGAGGTGGGGCAGTGGGGTACAACAGTAGGACAGGCTCATTCAGAGTGTATTGGGCTCCAGTTCTCTATGAATTTAATGAGAGTCCGAGTGGGTCGACCTGGGGGCACAAGGGACAACATCAACTATAGCTGCTACTCCAAGGCACACCTACCAGATATGCTACGGCAAGGCAAACGAGACACGCTCTTAGGCTATTCCAAAGCACACCTACCGGACATGCCCTTCTCAAGGAACGGCCACTCCCCATGTCCCTCCATGACCCCAGCAATGTCCAGGTGGGCCCAGCACTGGTGTGTCACAAATTCCTGTGGACAGTGAGCCAACACCATATAAACCTGAAATGTTGGTATACCCACTGTATACCACGTAACTCAAAGGCTATGAAAACCACACCCATACATATTCCTGCTTCTATCTTGTAACTGTTGAGAGTAATTGCATGAGGTGCAGACGGTAGTTATATACACACATACATCCACTATGAACACAGTAGCACAAAATGGAGATGCAAAATCATCAACCTTCCACAGGGGAAGAATGATAACTGAGCACGGACAAATTGCATTGAGTGAAGCCATGGACACACCCACTGATGAACCCTGACCTTGAGGAAGGCAGCTGCTGTGCAGGCTCCGGCAGACCTGGGGAGACGAGGAACACCATGTCTGTGACAGTCATGTGACCTCCCCCACACCCACTGACCTTCCCCTGTTGCCAACGTTGCTGACATCGGCAAGACGACACTGGATCTGTTTAGAGTACTGCTCATAGAGGGGCATCCTCCACAGCCGATCTCCAGTCACATGACCAGCCTGGAGGAAAGGGAAAGTCACCTGACTTCGCATGATATAGGTCACATGGTAGCTAGCATTTCTCCGACAATCTCACACCATCACACACAGTTTGATACAAGCACAATTAGTTTGTACCTTGTGCAGCTGCTCCCACAGCTGGTGGCAGTTGGCGAAGGTTCCAACCGCCCCAGACCCTAGTGCCACATCCATGGCTCCTGTCAACGTAGCTAGGTCCAGGATAGCCTGGGGGCGGAACGAGTGGGCATAGCAGAGAGCATCTGCCAACAGTAGCCGGCCCTCTGCATCAGTGTTGTCGACCTGAGGCGAGGGGGGAGGAGGGCTCCAGCAGTAGAATAATCAAGTCAGCTAATCCGGCCAAAGCAATCAGCTTACAGTCCCTATGCCTCCGGGAACTGGACTCTAATTTTAGTAACACCAAATATGGAATTGCTGTACTTCTGATACATACTAAAGTAAATGTGGCAGGCGTAACAGTGGATGACCACACCTACCTTCCCTGAGGCTATTACAAATCCAATCAGTTTTGGTGAGTGTACCTCAATGGTCTTTCCGTTCATGGCCCGCACAATGTCACCTGGCTTGACTGCATTGCCTGAGGGCATGTTCTCACACAGAGGGATCAGCCCCACCACACTGTAGAGGAGAGGGAGGTTCATTACCTCCGAAGGAGTTATTAAGAGCCACCCTTGGAACCTCCGCTAGTAGCAGGAGACGCAACACACACACACACACACACTCACTCACCTGGTTTCCACCTGCTGCTGGGCGATGCCCATTAGGGCAGCAGCCACACACGCTGCACCACCCATGTCCGCGCGCATAGCTCCCATTCCCGCGGCTGGCTTGATGGAGATGCCACCAGTGTCAAAGGTCACACCTGCAGGCAAATTGTGTCTGTGACTATAGGGCCTCAAGGCTAACCAGCTCTCTGTGCTGTCAGCTAGAACACACACACCGTACACGAATGTCTTCGAATACCTGGGTAGGAGGGTTCCTACCTTTGCCAACCAGCACCAGAGGCGCGTCCTCCCCTCCCTCCTGCCAACGGTACCTCACCTCCAGTAGCCACGGGACTTCCACTGAGCCTTTGGCCACAGACAGGAAGGCCCCCATTTGCTGGGACTCCAGCCACGAGAGGGGTCTGGTGAATGAGGGGATGGTATAAAACAGGATACTACCTTGTGTGTAGGGAATGTCCTATAAAACCATGACAGTGTGGGCAGACAGACAGACAGACAGAGGAACAGATGAGAGAGACGGATTGACTGACCAACCGACAGAGAGGAACAAAGGGCAAAGGGCGAGTGTGTTTCCCATAATGGTAATTGCCCACCTTGGGATGACCTCCAGGCTACCCTGCACCAAGCCTCTGATCTTCCCCAGCGCTGCACTCACAGTCTCCACAAACATGGTTGGGGTCATGTGATTGGAGGGTGTGTCCATCAGCTCTCGGGCAAAGTTCTGGGCCTTTGCCACAACACACCCCTTGGCCCAGCCGGCCATTGCCTGGGAATTGTCACTGCAGGAGGAAAGGCAGTCATGCATTCATCAGGTGCTAGAATTCTCGAAAGATAATTAATAATGCATACATCTACTACATGTATTGTATCCCCGTAGACCCATAGACATAAAGAACATTCATTCTCAAAACGTCTTGAACAAAGCCTTCAACCTTCCTTGGGTAAATTACACTTCCAAAGTCCATAATGTCAGTTGGAGCCTATGCCGATGTTTTATTTAGACACCTGTAGAAATCTACTATTACTCAGTGTAGGTTCACACTTGATTAAACTAGCTCTAGAAACATATTCATGTAACTCCACTACCATCTGCCAATTCAAGACAGGAATTCCGGGCCCTAGGAAGTAATCAGTACCTTTGGCCCCACCTCCCAACATAGCTCTGGGTCCCAGCCCGCCCTTCTGACCCATGGGAATGGGGCCTGCCCTCTGCTGCACCTGCATTAAAATCTACTATGTACTCATGCAGTGTACGGTTTCAACCCACTTGATTAAACTAGCTCCAATACAGGCAGGAACATATTACGTAATAGTTATACACCAGTTTGCAGTGATTACGGGGTTTAATTAGTGCGCGAGGTCAAAGTAGCTATAGGTCGAGGGCAGGATAATGCACGAGCCGAAGGCGAGTGCATTATCTGCCCGAGACCTATAGCTACTTTGACCGAGCGCACTAACTAACCCCGTAATGCACTGCCAACTGGTGTATAACTGTTTTAGTGCTCTCACTGACCCGAAACAGCCATAGGTCTTGTGGGCGTCATTTAGAAAATTGTGCGTTATCCAAATAATGCACACTTACCGCGATAAGTGTGCTTTATGCAGATTTAAAGCGCTGTCATGTGATCGATCTAGAGACTTCTGATTCGTTGAGGGTCACGTGAGTAGCACTACAATCTAGTCTTTTACCAAGCGTTCCCCAACCTATTGGCTATTTTATCGTTGGTTAACTTAACTGGCGGTTATAGTTATTTAAGCTGTTTCATTTAGATACCTGTAGTAATCTATTATTACTCTGCGTGGGTTCACAATTGACTAAAATAGCTCTAGAAACATAGTATACATGTAACTCCACTACCACCTGCCAGGAATTCCGGGCCATAGGAAGTAATCAGTGCTGTTGCCCCACCCCCTGGACATAGCTCTGAGTCCCGACCCTCCCCTCCGACCCATGGAAATGGGGCCTGCCTACTGTGGCATCTGCATTAATACCCTCCTATACAGTCTAAGTTTGACTCTGATTAAAATAGCTCTAGTACAGGCAGGAATGCAGCTTTTACAACTTAGTCTTTTACCAAGCGTTCCCCAACCGATTGGCTATTTTCTCATTAGTTTAAATTAATTGGCGGTTAAATTTAAGATAGTTATTTAAGCTGTTTTATTTAGATACCTGTATTACTCTGTGTAGGTTCACACTTGATTATGTAACTCCACTACCTCCACTGAGCAGGAGATGGCCCTCACCTCCACTGAGCAGGAGATGGCCCTCACCTCCACTGAGCAGGAGATGGCCCTCACCTCCACTGAGTGGGAGATGACCCTCACCTCCACTGAGCGGGAGATGGCCCTCACCTCCACTGAGCAGATGACCCTCACCTCCACTGAGCGGGAGATGACCCTCACCTCCACTGAGCAGGCTCACCTCCGAGATGACCCTCACCTCCACTGAGCAGGCTCACCTCCACAGACCAGTGGTGGGTATCTTCTTCCTTTTCTTTTCTGCCTTCAGCTTGTCGAAGGAGAAGAGGCTGAGGGTGCTGCCTTCAGCACTGGCCTCTGCATCCCCCAGGTCATCCAGCAGGAGCTCCCGCACTTTTGCCTGTTGAAGAGCCTTTGTTCCGGCTGGTGGGAGGGGAGGGGAAGGCCGGGGATGGAAGAGGGGGGGAAGGGGGAGGATAGAGAACAGAAGTTGAGGAGAACTGTGTCATAACATAGCCCACAGGCGAGTGCAGGAGCTCGTCTTACCAGCTGCTGCACAGCGCACATTCTGACGCTTCATGTCCACATCCTCCAGGCCGTTGTCAGAGTTACGAGGCCCCACCCCCACTACAGCCACATGGGTGTGATCCGTGGTGACATCATAGAGCACTCTCGTCTCCCCTCGCTTTACCCTCCCCCCTGACACTGCCAGCAGCTGACTCAGCCTCCCCTCAACAGTGGAGTCGAGACTTTGCCCAACATCTGATAGCTCATAGCCTTCAGCAGAGTCTGAGTTGTCATAGCAACCAACAACAATGCCACGCCCACTCAGTTCTTCACTGGACTGTGTGTATGAGTATACAATGAAAAACAGACAGAATAACGCCAACTTTCCATTTAGGGGCAAGATGCATGGGGTATGGGAATGTGTTTGCAAGTGTGCATTTAACACTATATCAGTGCATGTGGGTTTAGGTATGGGTGACTGACTTCTTAGGGTTAGGTATGGGTGACTGACTTCCAAACGACTCACCAGAGTTGCTAGACTTGTTTAATCCTTTTACTAATATTAATTTAAGGGTACTTTCCAGTTGCTACTCAGGTCCAGTTTTGTTTCTAGGTAACAGAAGTTACAGCTAATGTGAGACTAGCTTGAATTGCTAACTAAAAATGAGTAAAACGGTTACAAGGAACTGTTGTATGTGAGCTGCAGTAGCTGGAAGGCAGAGCTTAACACAGAGATCGACAAGCAATAATATTATTTGGCCTATTTAAAATACCTGTTATATTCGATTTGATCCCTTGATTATCTCCTAACAACCTTGATCGCTTACTTGATTCTATTTTGATCCCGTTCACAGGTACTTCTATACGTTCTATTTAAGGGACTACCCCTTGCTCTACATCGTCTATCCAAGCAGAGTTGATGTGAATTCAACAGGCTGGATTGGGAATGGGGGAATTTAACACAGGCGTTGTGTCTTGAAGCAGACGCTTACGTTTCACATTGAGGGCATGCAGGACATGTAGCAACAAAGTGGGCAGGGTCTTCTTATGCACAGAGCCTGCATTAGTTACATGTATATATGGCTACTACAAACACCTGGCTGTCATCTGCATCGGTAATACCTATCTGTAGGTATCCCAATCATACTTTGGCAGTGTTGCTGTCTATGTGAGCACGTGGCCACTTAGCTAGCTCCGCCCACCTCATTATCCGCTCCTTCACTGCTACAGTTCCTTTCGAATCCAGGCTCCTTTTGGGTAGCTGAGTAACGTACCACCATGTTACGCCATGGTGAAAAGGCCCTGCAGCGAAGAAAAGCAGCTTTTTTCTGCCAAAGCACCCGACAAGCCATATCGCTACGCTGGCATGCAGAATGTAGTATGTGAAATGAGCATCAGATATTATCGTTTGGACATGGAATCTGAACAGAACATATAGGCATATCCAACTATCGAGTTTCTGAGGGTTTTATGAGTCGCAAGTGAGGTTCTTAACTCAAGATTCGAACGGGAACAACTTTCTCTCGGCACTGAAGGTACCTCGGGATTTGCTGTAAGTAGTCGCCATGCAGAAATCAAGCTTGGCTGCACGAGTGCAGGGCTTGTAGCTGTGTAAACAAATCCACTTCCTTTCAAGGCAGTCAGGGCCAAGCGCCATTGCTGATTGCTTATGTGTTTACACTGCCACTGGATGTTGGAGTGGGGGGCTTAGATCGGTGATCAGTTATAATTCCTCAAATTCTTGCATCAGATCTTTATTTTAATAGTGCAGAAACTAAAGCACTATGCAAAATATAGTTGTAAAACTTTTGATAAGTGGCATACCTGATAATGAAATAATGACAGTGGCAGAGTGACATATGTATTCCGTCCCGCTATGTAACTTGTCCAGTTGCATAGCCAGACGCCGGGTACGATATAGTTTGGAGATGCTCTCTTAGTGGCATTCCATTATTGAGATAGTGGTGAGCTTTCAAGTGAAACTACGGCACCCATACATAGGCTACGGCACCGATCCGGTTACCTAACCGAATGTCCGGTTGTGCAACCAGCTACCCAGTTACGCCATGGGAGACCGATTGGGCATCTGTGTGGAACATCTACATGGCCATAGATAGTAGAGTAGAACTTCTATCCATGACACAGCCAACTTACCATGATCTCTACTCTGTTTCTTTCTCTTGCTAGACCATGTCAGTGATGGTGGAGATACAGCCAACCTTTGACCCTGGAGGTGTAAGGCCCCGCCCCCCCAGCCAGGGGTCCATGCACTCCTCGTCTCCAGAGTTGGTTCGTGAGGATCTGCTGGAGGTGTGGCCAGAGAAGTGTGCCTACGTGGTTTCCGAGATTCTGCAGACGGAAGTGGCATACCTGCAAGCTTTAGATGACATCATGCAAGTATGTGTGTGTGTATACTACGTGAGTATGTGTATCATGTACATATAGTAAGCCATGGACTAGGCTGTAGTTTTGTAGTCTGAGAGGCTGCACGGTAAGCTGTGGCGTATGCCGTAGTTCTGTGTGCTCAGACAAGACCGTCACTTGTATGACCCTCTCGGACTGTACAAACAGCTGTGTTTGTAGAGTATTTCACTTAACTACCCTAGCAGCTTCTATTAGGGAGATAGATGAGCTCGAGGCTCACCTCCTTTCAGGAGGAGGGGGGACAGAGCTATGGCCCTACCTTTAGTGTTCGGGTGAGCGGTTCGTGTGTGGCACTAGTGTCTGAAGGATCTCTGGAATGTCCCCAGTGCTTCAGCCCGCTGGCTAGGAGGTCTCATCAACTTATTAATGGGATCTCTGGAATGTCTGGCATCAACTTATTAATGGGTCATTGAGTAGTCAAGTAGCTGCCTAGAGCTTGTGAAGCAGAACAAGGAGCAACCACCTTAAGCTAGAACTGATTACAGTCTTTGACGCATGGTTCATAGCGCTGGTATCTACAGTGCACAGATGGTGTGAGTAGTGATATGTGCAGATCCAGCATTTGTGCAATTAAACTTTCCTTCCTGGATGCCCTCCTTTGGTGTATGGAATTAATCAGCCCAGGTGCTTCCTGGAGGTCAGCAGGCAAACACAATAAGGTGAGCCTTCCAGTGACACTATTCAAGTCATAATTAGGTATTCAGGGAATTTAGCGAAGCTACGTGACATGAAATGTACACCCTGTCACTGATGTTAGACTGGTAGATCGAATGACGTGGTAATAGAATCTTGTGTCTAAGCTCTGTAGGCAGACAGGGAGCACTTCTCAATACCTCACAGGTTGTAAAACTGTCTCAGATGTGTTTCATGAACACAAAGGACATGCTCAACGTAATTCAGCTAGTCTACATGCACCACATGATCATATGGTATGGCCATGCAGGCAGTGTGGTATCTCTAATGTGTTTGTATGTATGTAGATGACGCTCACACATACACACTCCTGCACACACGACAGGGCTACCAGACCCCTCTGACCATCTACCTGCAGTCCAGTGGGAGTGAGGGGGCGGAGGAGTTCATCAGGACCGTCTTTGGGAACATTGGCACACTACGCAATACAAACTAGTCAGTACCCCAATTAATGCCCAACACTATCGATGATTTTATGCAAAGAGCATGCAGAATTTAAAAAATTTGTAATTGTACATGTTATTATCTGGGATGTAGAGTATTTTACATGCCTGCACACACTATACTCATCCTCCCTCCCCTTTTCAGCTTGCTCCTAGAGAGGCTAAATGCTGGCTCCACTGACCCCCATGAGTTTGGCGAGGCCTTCACTAACACAGTAAGTCTCAGTACCCATCAACTTGCTATCCAAGTCTTCACTGGTTTCTCATGCCGTCAAGGGCCTGGGTGGACACACTGTAGCACATCAGGGATAGTGTGTGTGTATTGGTTAGTCTGCTAATCCTGCCATGTGCATGTACACACACACACACACACACGCACACACACACGCGCATACATAGGAAGAGGACTTCAGTGTGTACACAGAGTACTGCACGAACTACAGTCGAGCAGAGGAGCTCCTGAGGATAGCTCTGCAGCAGAACAAGGAGCTGAGGAACTTTATTATGGTAGGGGGCGGGGCTCATGGTGGGTGGGTGGGGTAGGGTACCTGTCACAGTGAGGGGTGAGCTCTAGCTTCGTTCATTTCTGTGTTCTCAATCAACTTATGTATGTTTGTGTTGTAAAGCAGTACCTTAGCCTCATACCCAGACCCTCTCTAGCCTCATACCCAGACCCTCTCTAGCCTCATACCCAGACCCTCTCTAGCCTCATACCCAGACCCTCTCTAGCCTCATACCCAGACCCTCTCTAGCCACATACCCAGACCCACTCTAGCCTCATACCCAGACCCTCTCTAGCCACATACCCAGACCCACTCTAGCCTCATACCCAAACCCTCTCTAGCCTCATACCCAGACCCTCTCTAGCCTCATACCCAGACCCTCTCTAGCCTCATACCCAGACCCTCTCTAGCCACATACCCAGACCCTCTCTAGCCTCATACCCAGACCCTCTCTAGCCACATACCCAGACCCTCTCTAGCCACATACCCAGACCCACTCTAGCCTCATACCCAAACCCTCTCTAGCCTCATACCCAAACCCTCTCTAGCCTCATACCCAGACCCTCTCTAGCCTCATACCCAGACGTCTGTTCTAGCCTTGTACCCAGTCCTTCAGAGTCACCTTGAGAAGCACTGGGGAGGTCATGAGGCTACACCTCCCCTCTCTTGTCTGTAGCACTGTCAGCAGCAGGTGGGGCATGCCCTCCCCCTCACCTCCTACCTCATCAAGCCAGTCCAGAGGATCACCAAGTATCATCTCCTGCTCAAGGTGTGTTGGAGGGATGGAGGGGCTAGCTAGCCAGGTGTGTTAGAAGGGATGGATGGGGGAGAGGGTACATGTAGATTCAGTCCAATGAGTGGAAGCAGCTGTAATTCGTAAGTCTGTACAAATTGTCAAAATGGCAGCACATGTGATGGACTGGAATTTATCTGATGAACTTTGAACTCTGTGGGAGGCGCCCTAGGGGGCCCTGCTTTGTCTTTTGTTGTATTGTTTTATGGTCTGTGTCCTTATCTTTCTTTGGGTGTGTACTTTTGTATAGTATTGCACTGGAATCAATTGGTGTTTTTGGGCTCTGACAGTTAATGAAGTCTATCACACATGTAAATTGATGCATTACATGTAGTGTGGTTGTTTCAGGAGCATATTTACAGTGTGCTGATTTAAAATTCAGTTCTCTGTTGACAGGAGCTGCTGAAGCCATTCAACCCAGAGCACTATGGCCATCCCAGCCTTCAACGTGCCCTGGGGGTCATGGCCAGCATTGCTGGGGCTATCAATGAAGTCAAGAAGCAAGAAGAGAATGCCCTCAGGGTACAGGTAGGTTGTACTAGAGGTAGGGTATGCTGGAGCTGGGGGAGAGAAGTACCGATTTGCAAGGGGGAGGGGTGGAGTGTGCCAGGGGAGGGGTGGAGTGTGCCAGGGGAGGTGTGGAGTGTGCCAGGGGAGGGGTGGAGTGTGCCAGGGGAGGGGTGGAGTGTGCCACGAGCGCTGATTGTTATTTTCTGCCCCCCTCCACAGGAGCTGCAGAGTTGTGTCACAAGCTGGAGTTGGAAGGCGGTAAGGGAAGGGTTGCTGGGGACTGCCAGCCAGGCCAACTGCTATTCAATTCCTCTCTCTCTCTCTCTTGACAGGCTCAGAAAGACCTGAGTGCCTACGGGAAGCTGCTGTTTGAGGTAGGACTGAGTTCTAGATCTGGCCAGTGTCTTTCTCCACATAATACTGTGTCTGTGTTTGTATTGGGTATAGGAATGTCGCTACTGCCTCTGGGCAGGGCTGGCTCATGGATCTCATTATATCCCCCTGTCCCAGGACCGCTGTCACGTGGGCAAGGCCAGGGCCGAGCGAGAGGTGCTGCTCTTCCAGAAGCTGTTGTTGATACTCAAGAAGAAGGATACAAAGAGATACTCTTATAAGGGCCACCTACTGGTGAGTAAAAGTTTCCAATAATGCCCACCATGCTCTTGTTTGAAGAATGCATCTGCACTCACACCACTCATACACACACACACACACACACACACACTGTACTCTCACCATAGACAGAAGAGCTGTGTCTCGACGAGGACTCTATTGATGGCCCCAGCTTCATTGTGAAGTCACAGCAGCACAGTCACCTCAGCTACCACATCCAGACCCGCAGCAATCGTGTCCAGGAGGAGTGGACACGTCGGATCAAGCAGCTCCTCTCTCCCTCCATTCCAGAGGAGGAGGAAGAGGTACGTCTCTTCCCTGCCTCTGGGAGGAGGACTAGTGGTCTGTGTAGGACCAGTGGCCTTATGAGACTAGCACTAGTGGCCTGGGTATGAGGCTGGGATTAGTGGCCTGGGTATGAGGCTATGACTGGTGGCCTGGGTATGAGGCTCGGGTGCTCATCCTTGTTCTGCAGGTGAAACACAGAAAGACAGCGGTGAGCTCTGTACGAGAGCAGAGGAAGAGAGCCCGGCGAGGTGAGGTCTAGCCCACTCCCGTCTCAATCCAGTGAGTGGTACTGGCTCTGACCATATATGGTTGTGTCCCACGCTCTTACAGATATCCAATCAGAACCTATCTTTGGTACCAAGAGGGTACGCCAGAGAAAAAGACCGTATGCACGCAAGACCATCTTTGAGGCTTTCTCATCGCCCACCACCACAACCGAACCAGAAGGTACATGTCTGGTAGCTTATGTGGTTGTGAGGTTGAGTGCATCCTGTGATGACTTTCTTCATCTCCCCTCCCCTCGGTAGAGGTGCAGTTGTCTTTGCGCAAGCGGTCACGGGAGGACACATATGCCATTCCTGAGGAACACCCTGCCAACCTACTGCTGGGTGAGTTGTTCATGGTCTGGCTCTGCCCGTCAGCCCACTAGCTATAGCCACAGCCATTCCTGCCCGTCAGCCCACTAGCTAGCCACAGCCATTCCTGCCTGTCAGCCCACTAGCTAGCCACAGCCATTCCTGCCCGTCAGCCCACTAGCTAGCCACAGCCATTCCTGCCTGTCAGCCCACAATTCCTGCCACCTTATGTGCAGACCTTGGCCCCTCCCCCTCACCAAGTGGTACAGTGACTAATGTCCAATAGTTGGGAAAAGCAAGGAGTGCTTTAATTGAAGTTAGGGAACCTATTTAAGGCTTCAAACCTTCACGGTATAGAACTTAAAACAATCTCTACAAGGACTCTTTTTTGTATAGTCATGCATGGAGAAGGCAAATTTTGAAAAGTACATGTAGCTACAACGTTGCACAGAATAACAAGATATGGTAACTTGCCTTTACAAGCTCATGTCGTGACTTGATCTTGTCAAAGCCCTGTCTTCGCCGTTATTCAAACTCCTTTCTCAGACTGTAAAAGCCTTCTTTGGCATAAGTCCAAATCTTGCAATCTCATTGGCATGTAAGCAGATGAAACGAGCCAAGCCCCCAGACCATTTTGTGAGGGGGTGGAGCCAAGGTCTGGGCATGAGAGTACTGTTGGCTGGCCACAGCCCTTCCTGTCACACAGCCCATTCCCGTCTGTCTGCAGATACGGAGCCCGAGCCGGTGTCCCAGGAGCAGCGTTCCGCCAGCCAGGAGAGTCTGCTCTCACTCAGTGACGTGGAACTAGAGGAGGAAAGGGAGGAGCATTTGGGTGTGGCCGAGGGGATTGATGCTCCACCCACCAGGAGAGGGCCTCGAAGAACGGTATGCCCTTGTAGTTGTAACTTATTACTTCATACGGAGGGGACCACCCGAAAATCCTTCCCAAGAGGAACCTAGGTACCTCCAGACAGCCCCAGGAAGTGTACTTTGCACTTTACACAATGTGTACTGGAACTCGATCTATGGAGGGCTTTAATTGAGATGTAAATATGTGCAGTAAGTAGTAGATACGTACGTCATGTGACTTACTGTACACCTCCCATTGCCATGGAAATAAGGTAGAGCTAGCTACAAGTGAGTGCAGTGACAGCTAGGCAGTGTTACTGGGATATAACAACACTGCATGGCTCACTCACCGGTAGTGATATGCTTAGTCTATGGACTAGTGAAATACCTTTATGTGCAGATGTTTACCTTGCCAGGTGTCCTCCTTGAACTGCCGTACAGCCGGCATATCATTAATAGCCTCCCTCTCTCCCACAGAAGAGCCAGCTGAAACGTTCAGCTGCCATTTGCGTGAGAAAACCAGTTGGTGATTCCCAGTCATCCACTGCCAGCCTCATCCGTATCAAGGCCCGTCTGGCCCGGGAAGCCTCCCAGTCACCCCCTCCTAAACCTGAGCCAGCCGTGGGTAGGTCCTGAGAGGGGTGTGGTCAGTTATGTGCTAGGGCTAGTCAGTGGAATACAAGCAAACAGGCATTTTCTGGGCTAGTTCCTATCACTCTCGTGGTACTACTGCAAGCATTCCATATCTGGACTCAGGGCATACATGTATTGGCATTTGCCGTAGTGAGCTGTCGGGGAGAAGTCCAGAGCCTTAGCATGCTGTGTACAAGGGGTCTAATTCATTTATTGTGGTGTGGGGGTCTGTTGAGTGCCAGGCTCTCCACTGCAGACATGGAGGGGGAGGACTCACTGCTACGGCTGCTGGGTTCGGCTGAGGATGAACAGCCCATGGAGGACCAGTCTCTACCTTGGGAGAGTGAAGACTCTGTAGGACCTTCCGCTGTGGTGGTGCCAGGTCAGCATTACAGTCAACAGCAATGTGTACCTTCTCTGGTGGCCCAACATGTGCCTCTGACCTGGTCAATGCATGCCTACAGTGGTCTGCCCCTGGTGTGGTTAACACTTGTCACTCAGTCTAGCTGCAATCACTTTATCTTTGCTTTAGATGGAGATGAAATTGATGAAGATGACCATGGTAGTGAAGATGATGGCATTGTGATAGTGGAGGGCAGCAGCGATTCTGAGGATGAGAATGAAGATATGCCAGATGAAGCAGAGGTGGGAGGGGCTGGGGGTGGAGCTTGGGCTGGGAAGGAATGCAATTTGATAGAGTGAAGTACATAGTGCTTTGTCTCTGGTTCCGGAGTGAGACACCTGGCCGCTTGGCTAGTGACCACCAATCTCTGCGCTGTGCACTTCTCGTCCTCTGCAGTCTCCCAGTGCCTTGCCGCTGATGGAAAGTGAGGAGGGCAGGACTGTTCCTGATAGCAGCACCCCCCCAGAGGATCCTTACCAACAGGTTGCCCCAAAAGGAAATGGCAGGACCTTCATCTTATTACTCAGCTCCCCCCCCCCTCACACACACCACACCCAGGAATACCACCAGGTAGACTCCAGTGAAATCACACAGTTCTTCAAGAAGCTCAGTCGAGGAACCACCCCGGAGGAGGAGGGGCTCCAAGGTGGGTGGAGCCTCCAGCCTCGCGTGCGGTGTTGGGGACTGTGCTGCTCCTATCATTCTTTGTGTCCCTCCCTCCTGTAGGCGAGCCTGAGCAGCCCCCAGCCCCCCACCAGCAGGGCGAAGTATTCCAGTTCAAGGGAGTGGCCGATACGTTTGCCACCCTCCCCCGTAAGACATACCAAAGAGCCACTCAGCTCAGCCCACAGAAGAAGAAGATATCTAAGAGTTCTATGAGCCTTGCACACCCGCCTGACGCTGCACCATCCCAAAGGTCATCCCGGTTCAACTGCCTGGTTGAGTTCACACGGCTGCAGTCAACCCCTGCCACACCCCAGAAGTACGACCTCTCCCAGTCCCTGCCTGTTGGACAGAGGCTGCTGTCCCTGACAAGTGAGGAGGGCTCAGTCTCCAGCTCCCTGTCCATCTCCTTGCATGAGAGTGAACTGCAACGAGAGCTGGTCCAAGAGCCACTTCCTGCAGTGTGGGAGTCTCCAGGATTGGAGGAGGAGGCACAACCCTTGGACGGCCAATCAGAATCTGAAGAAGCTGGCCTAGTATCAGAGGCCAGGGAAGTGGAGACAGTACAGGAGCTGCTACAGAATGTTCCGTGGTCAGTAGACGACAGTGCCTCAGGCATCCCCCCAGTGGAGCACAGTGCCTCAGGCATCCCCCCGGTGGAGCAGATCCTACAGCAAGGCCAGGCCGAGGAGCCAGTGACTGAACCAGAAAGCACACAGGTATCGTCTCTGGCGTCAGACCCCACCCACCCACCATTCAGCACCAGTGAGGGGCTGCCACCTCCCACAGTGGAGACTGAGGATGAGAATACCGAGAGAGAAGATGAGACTAGAAGCCCCGAGGGAGAAGACAGAGAGGAAGAAGAAAGAGAAGAGAAGGATAAAGAAGGAAGAGAAGATGGGGAAGTAGAAGGAAGAGATGTTTTCCACAGCCCTGGTATGGAGTCACAGCTCAGTAAACGTCTGATACCTCATCCCTCAGTGGAAGATAGGAGCACGCTGGATCTGAATGGGACCAGTGCACAGAATCGAAATGAGACCAACCAGGCCCTCGTTAGCTCCAGGGTGGCCCCCCTCATGTACCTGAGGAGGACACGTCTGTGGGGGTGTATGCCTTCCGTGCGCAAGGGCTTCTTACTGTTCGGTATAGTTGCCCTGGCATCCTTTACCTTTGCCTTCTTTAGTCTGAACTCCAGGTTTTCTACGCTGCTATGGAGTAGCTCTAGCAGTGGCAGGTTGTGACTGTTATGGAGTAGCTCTAGCAGTGGCAGGTTGTGACTGTATCCTGTTGCACGTGTAGCTCAGAGTTACTTTGTTCATATACCTGAACAATAAATACTTTATACTCTGCCGTGTAATTTTATGGTTTCATAAATCTGCTGCAGTTGCATGAGGCACTGAATATGCAATGTATTGGGTATATAGCAGTTCCCAGTCTACACTGAAAAACATGCATATAGTATCCTGTGAGCAAATGACCAAGCTTCTGAATTTTTTGCGGCTCAGAAAGCACATTCTAAGACCATTTCAGATTAGGGGGGACAAATTCGGTTAGACCGCTCTGGTTCTGACAGTGAGCCCTGATTCACAGTTATAGCTAGACCATAGATACTAGCTATCTATGATATTAGGTGGGGATTTACGCAAATGCCACCATTTGTTATTTTTTTAGTTTTCATGAACTTTGACAAAAATTATGGCACCCCATAGAGTTTGTGGAATGCCCCCAACATTTTTCTCTCAATGGGCCCCTGGGATTTATATTGTACATGTAGACAGGCGTGCAACTCTTGTGCAAGTTCTGATGAAAATGAGCGGAGTGTTGGATGATGAGCACGATTGCCACACCACTGCAGTAGCTGTTTCGTGGGCTTTCAGTGATGTGGGTGACTGGATGATGAATCCAGCCTGTACTGCTACTGTCAACAGTTCACAGAGATCTACATGTATCGAGCAAGGCTGTTTATGTTGGTGGGGCTACTCGCTGATGTTAGTCTGGCGTAGCCCGCCCATAGCGAGGGGCGGGCTACGCCAGACTAATCTGATGTGTGTAGCTATGCGGCCTGTATGAGTCAGGCTCATAGTTACAACTAACGCTATCTGTAGCTACCTAACCTTCATCTCCAGTGCTTGTACTATAGCGGGACGCTGACATATCAGTTAACCGGGAACAATTCCATTTAACGCACATCACCGTTATGGGTATATAAGGCTAAATTTTTCACCCATCTGACGGGAAGTCAAGGTGGCGCGTTCGGTTACAGACTGGGGTCGGAACGTGGTCTCCCCAATAATCGGGTCACGTGTTCGAGGCGCACGCGTGCAATCTGATTCTTGACTTTCTAAGCCTACAGCCAATACGTCGGTAACTTCCTTCGGGACTCCGAAACTAAAAGGATGACTGGGTACGTTACAAGGCCTCCTGTGATTCCCAGCCATCGCCTATCCAGCGCTCCGGGTGTCTGACACTCCAGGAGGGATGGGAGGCTCCCTGGGCTTTTTTTTTTTCTTTATCATTTTTTTTCTTTTTTTTTTCTCCAAGCTTCTTTTTTTTCTCTCTTTTTTTTCTCCATGTTAAGTTGTTTCTCTTTATAGAAATGCCACAAAATAAATTAAAAAATTTTTAATCTATTATTTTTATAGATTCTAGTGCAGTTTGTATGAATAATCGTACAGGACAAGTTGTATGTCCTGTATCCTAACTTTTCAGCCAAGAGCCTAATACCCAGGCCATTCATTATGAAGAGCTGGGCACGAGACAGGAATACACACACAGGTGAATATCCTACAGCCATTCCATCTGCCTTGCTGTCAGAGCCAGCCCACCACACTTTCAGGTCTCTTGCTAACGGAATTTTTCCCTTTTGACTTTTCAGTAACTAGCTGTCACGGGAATATGATCTGTTATAAAGCGTTCCCCTTGATGTAGATTAGAAAACCTCATGTTTTTCATAGCTAGCTATAGTATTATTTCTACCAACAGATTGTAATAATGAGCAGACTTTCTGCAGTTTAAAAAAATAACATTAATAATGATTATTGGAGGTCCTTCAGTTTAGAGTCTATGTCTTCTCTGGTGGTCTCCCACTGCCTGAGTACAGGAAGAGATAGCCCCGCCTCCTCACTGAGTGCCCCCTCCCTCTCACTGACCACTTGATACACCCTCTGTGCCCTGTGAAGGTGCTCCTTTGCTGCGGCCCTTCTATCAGTCTGAATGAGTATGTCTGCCAGCAGCTGGTGGTATAGTCCAATGGTAGGGTGGGCCTCACCACAGCACTGGAGCCGGATCTTTAGGGCCTCGTCCATGCTGAGCCCGGCAGAGTGGAAGTCACCCATGTCAGATAAGAGCCGAGACACTGCAGTTAAGATGGTGGCTGTCACAGGGTGCTCCTGCTTGACCGACCTCATCGTGGAGAGGGCAGTGTCAAAGCTCTCCATGGCTCTCCGGCGCTGGCCCAGTCTGTGGAGCACCGTACCAAGGCTGCAGATGGTCTCGGCCTTCATCAGACTCTGCTGGCCCAGGATTCGCTCCTGGATCCGCAGTGCCCTCTCCAAGTAGCTCCTAGCTTCCCTTGGCCTGCCATGGTCCCTCAGCAGCAGCCCCATCACAGCCAGCATGGAGGCAAACTTGGGGTGGGTCTCTGTGTAGCCATGGCCGGGAGAGTCATGTCCAGTGGTGGTGTAGCGGTCCAGGGCTTGCTGCATCATATCCACACTCCTGTCGACATCTCCGCAGTCTTTGATGGCTCTTGCCAGGTCAGCATCACGAAACACAATCTGGGAGGATTACACACACTGCTATGACCTGAGCACTTAGCCGAACACTAGGTATCAATCCAGCATTACGTAATAGGTATTAGATTCCTAATCTGGTTTTCCCTGCTGTAGGTGGTAGTTAACCACCTACATTAGATTATGCAGGGCTTTACTGGCAGATTGAAGTGCCTACAATAACCATCTATTTACTTGTGGCTGCTCAGGGTTGTAGGAGTACAGCTTCTGCCCAATGGCCCGGGAGCGGGTGAGAGCCTGGATGCTCTGAGTGAGGTAGCCCAGTTCGTGGTACACTTTGCCCAGGCTGTTCAGGGTCATCCCAATACCTGCAGGCAGGGAGCACAGTCATGTGAGCAGTGTAGCAGTCACATGATTAGTCAGGTAATAAAATGGCGGTCATGTAATCAGACTGAATATAGAAGCAATGCCACACTGGTCATTGTACAAGGTCAATCAGAGTGCAATGTTTCCCATACTGGGATGGTTGTATCCCATCCTTCACAGCAGGAGGTCTTGCCTGGATAGTCCCTCCCCATCCCACCCCATCCCCCACTGGAGGTGGGTGGTTCCTCCCCATCCCTCACTTCAGGGGGTCTCACCTGGATGGTCCCTTCCATGGATGCTCTCCTTGGTTTCCAGTGCCATCTCCAGGATGTCTCGTGCCTGCTGCAAGTTGCCGGCCAGGCGTGCCACTCGGCCCAGCTGTGTCTGGGCAATGGCTGTCCCCATGTGCCTGGGACCTGGTGATGAAACAGCATACTCAATACCACACTTGGCACCCCACACCAGCAGTGAGGTGTGTCCCGTACCAATGATGGTCGTGTTAATCTCCACTGAGCTCTCCAGCAGCTCCTTGGCCTTGTCCAGTTCCCCGAGGTCACAGTAGGTGGTACCCAGGATGCCCAGAGTGATAGCGACTCCTACAAGAAGGAGGACCAGGGAGGGAGGGAGGGAAGGAGGGGGGAGGGGGGGGGGGTCACAACTAGTTCCCAGCTCACATGCCATCAAGACCGGCCTTACCTGGGTGTGCAGGGCCATGCAGGGCCTGGGTCATCCTCAAGGCCTTCTTTGCCAGCTCCTCACTCTTGTGGACTTCTCCAAGATGTCGGTGAGCTACACTGGAGAGAGAAATAGGGGAAAGATTAGTAATGGCTTGTAAGAGATTGCCTCGTTATGTTTCCCCACCTGAGGTTTGAGAGGGTGATGGCGATAGAGGTGTGCTCTGGGCCATGCACATCAAGGTTGATGGCCAGGGCTTGCTGCAGCAGCTCCACACTCCTGCGAGGCTGGCCCAAATCAGAGAATGCCATACTCAGGTTGCCCAGCGTTACAGCAATCTATGGAACAGAAGTGCATGACCACACTTAGACTACCATATCAAGATACTAATGACAGGAACATTTACAAGGTTTCCCATCATTTTCCAGTTTACGTTATACATAAATCTTCTGTAAGCATACATGTACACACTTAAGGTGTTGTAGTCTTACAGGGTACTGTGGTCTCACTTACAGCAGGGTGCTGAGGCTCAAACAGCTGCTCCTGGATGGACAGAGCTTGCTCAAACAGCTCTTTGCTGCGGAGGCTGTCCCCAAGGCTGCGCCAGGTAGCCCCAAGATTGGTAAGTGCATGGGCTACAGCAGGGTGGTGAGAGTCGTAGGTCTGCTCATAGATGGCCAGGGCTCGCTCAAGGCACTGCCTGAAGCCAGGGAAAGTAAGAGCTAGAAACTGTGCTAGTTAGCGGTTTTGGCCTAACCAAGACAAGGTCTTGAGGATGCAAGCCACACCTGCTCTGCTGATAGAGTCCCCTGTTTTTGTAGGTAGCACTGAGGTTGGTGAGCACACCTGCCACTTCAATGCTGGAGGAACCACATTCCCTCTCCAGGATTGTCAGCGCCTCCTGGAGAGCAAACTCACTCTCTCGCAGCAGACCGAGTTGCCTAGGTGTGTGTGTGTGTGAGAGAGAGTGGTGGGTGAAGACAAATATAAACACATTATGAATATGCATGCTGTATTCAGTGCTAGACAATTAAAGCCACTACACACATGCACTGCTTTACAGATTCTCCAGGTGGCAGTGTCCAAATCCCTATAATGTCATGTACTTGGCTTCTCTAGGCCTTTGTATTGCACTGCACCCCATGCAATATTATACTATATGGCAGTGAAGAAATTAAGCTACCTGCATTCACCTGTTTTAGCTGATGCTCTTGGTACATGTAACTAAAGTGTCATGGGAGCGACCACCCCCTCCCAGCTCTGACCTGTACCAACCTGTAGGTTGCCCCCAGGCTGGCTGCAATATTGGCAGCTCGGGTTGTGCCCTGCCCTCCACTGCCTTCACAAGCCTTCAGGGCACGCTCTAAGGTGACCCTGGCTCGCTGTGGCCTTCCCACCAAGAGCTGTCCACTGCCCAGCGTGGTACAGAGCTCCACCTCTCGAGGTGAGTCCAGGCGAAATCCAGGGAGAGATTCAGATGCCTAGCAACAGGAACAGCGTTAGTTACAGCCCACTTGAAGCCTGCCTTAGCCTGCCACACCCTAACACCACTCACCCACTCCCACCACCCACCTGCAGGAAAGCCTCAAGGTGAGGCAGCAGCAGATGCCTCAGGCGGTAGGAGGCAACAGAGTCACTGAACCTGGCAGCCTGGAACTCAGAAACTAAGCAGTCAAGTGAATGACGGAGGAGTTGATGGGGCCGAGGGGAGTGGGGGTGGGACTGGGAAGATTCTGGAGGGAGGGGAAAGAGGCTACAGTGGTGACAAAGCCTCCTGTCACCAGACAGCATGACCCACCACTGTCCTTGACCAGCAGCAGCTCCCTGAAGACCTCCCTGATACCTCTGTACACTGACACTGTCTCAATGTCTTCTCCTGTGGTCCTTGGAAGGAAGAGCAGAGCACAGCTCCTCACAGCCTCTAGCGCAGCACTGTTGATGTCTGGCCGCACCCCCAGCACCCTTGCCACAACCTTCATGGGAACTGGACTCTGGGCACACACTGCCAGGAGCACAAAGACCTGAGGGGGGGGGGGGGGGGGAAGGAAGATGGGGGAGGGGAGGGGAGGGGATGGAGGGGTTCAGTGTATATTATTATTACTTTGACATGGAGCCAGCTGGCATGAAATTGTCGGAATTTTGTCTTACAAGTACCTTATGGAGATTGGAATCAGAAGCAAGCTGCCGTGTTGCCATAGAGATTGCTGTTGTCATGGTAACAGGGTAGCTGGTATTCTGGTTGAGCAGCATCTTTTCTCCCTCTGCCCGGATGTCCTCCTCCAGCCCACTGAGGTAGCTGGAGAAGGAGTAGTCCTGGTCTCGGCTCAGCTCAGCAGCAATGTAGAACCCAGCACTGCAGGGTAGAGAGATAATTTCACTGCACTGACAGTTCCCATACCAAGCCTGGCTACTGAGTCTAACTCAGACCCCAATCTAATGACTCCACCCACATTCAACAAAAACAGACACTACGCTGTTGACTTAATCATGGCTGTAGCCACGTGCAGGATTTACCACATTGCATCCTTAATTGCCAGAAATTATACTAACCAGTGTTACCAACATGCCGGTATAACTGCTGTCTATGGTATCACTCACCAATAGTAACAAAGTACAAACTTCCAGACTCCACCCTCCTTAATTTGACTCCACCCACCTTACTACCGAGAGGGGCACTCTATCCAGTAAGTTCACAAGCTCAGCTGCACCTTCTCCTTTGATCCCGCTGACCTTCTCCAGTAGCGAGACAGCATCAGCTTCTGACATTCCCTGGCTCAAGAACAGCTCCCTGACAAAGGGACTGGAACGCTCCACTAGTCGGCGGTCCCGGGATGTGACCAGAACACAGCCCTTCCCCCAGCTCTCATCCCCGGGCTGGGGCCAGAAGGCACTCCAGGCAGCCTTGGGGGTGGCCACACCATAGGCCGCTGCCACTCCGAGTGGTGATGGGATGTCCCCGCCAAGTCCAGGTGGGTAGACGGGCACAATCGCTGACCCGCCAACTGGAAGCACCTCACTGGCCAGTTGGGTGGGGCTACCCACAGGACTGTCCACAGACTTGAGGTCAGCACTGAGGTTGTCCACCACAAGCAGCCAGCCCGGCCGTCTCTTAAGCTCCTTTCTCACTGCTGCCGAGAGCAGCTCCAGACTCTGCAGTTCCCCCTTTGACCCCACCAGGCCTTCCAGGGCCTTCAACTCAGAGACACAGCCAAGCTCCAGAGCCAGGGTGATGTAGGACTGGAGAAAGCTTGGCCGGCTGGCAGCATTCAGGGTGCCCACAAACAGGCTACGAAACAACCACCCTTTGTTCTTTCGGAAATATTCTTTACCAAACTCGCGAGCAAGTTGGGTTTTTCCAAACCCAGGCCTTCCTGTGATGTATACGGCCACAGTGACATTGCTCCCTCCCTGCTTTCTCAGAGTCCTGAACATGGTACGCAACTCCTGCAGTTCATTCTTCCGAGTCTGAAAACTGTGTGATGGTTTCTGTGGCAGCAGTAGCACACTTCTGTCGGCTGAGGCTTTAGCAATCAGTTTCCAGAAGGCAGGGCTTCGGTACAGCCCGGCTGCCACCCCCAGACTCCCTCCCCCAGTGACTGCGATGATGGCTGGATGGTGGGACAGAGCCTCTGCCAGCTCATGGACGCCAATGCCTCCAGCGACAGCAGTGGTGTGGAGGAGCCGCCAGCTTTGCAGCTTGCCAATTAATGGCGTAAGGCATATTTGAGGTGGTGTAGCATGTACTGGGCCATGGTGGCTAGCTCTGCGTCTGGCGCCAGGTGGTGTAGCATGTACTGGGCCATGGTGGCTAGCTCTGCGTCTGGCGCCAGTACAACTGTGCCTGACTGAAGGCTGTGGGTGGGGAGTGGCTACCCAAAGGTACCGGATTGGAGGCTGTGGGTGGGGAGTGGCTACCCAGAGGTGGAGCAGTGCAGAGCTCTTGATCCTTTTCAAGTGATTCTGTAGCAGCCTGTGGGCACACATCTGGAACAGTGCAAGGTTTACTGGGAAGGGAAGCATGGCAGAGATAATAACACACAACAATGAAACCTGTTCGATCACCCACTTGCTTTCCTCATCGAACTTCCTGCGTGGGGCGGGGCTAATTGCAGAATTAATAACTTCCTGCAGGATTGGTACGAGTCAGTGCATTCTGAAAATGATGGTAGCTACTGTCTTTTTGCTGCAGATATTTAATAAGATGTCTATAGGAGGTAAGAGTGGCCATACTAAATGTTATTAATGACAATAAGCGACCCGACCTAGTCTCGCGGGCCAGCCTCACTTCGAGTGAGGCTGGCCTGCGAGACTGCATGTGAATTCAAGACCCAGATAATTATAATTTTATGCGTTTTTTCACCTAAAACAAAAGAATTTAATTTTTTTCAATAGCAAATTTCTGTTATGCTGTTTGTACGTGTTCTAGCTGTCTCCCATGCAGATCTCACATGGATTTAACAAGCCCCAACTCTCAAACTAGGGCTCAAAAGTGACTCCACTGCAAGATCCTGTTGCTAGTGCCCGCAAGTGACTCTGCTGTCGGGTGCTGTTCCAAGGATGGGCTGGTTGCTGGTGATGGTGGTTACTTCCATACTAGTTTGGGATTGCAACTCTCAGCAGATGAATCTTTGTGACTCGGACAATATCAATTTCCTTTCGTTCTTCCCGTGCACTGATGGTGAACCCCAAAGCAGCCCACGTGACTGTGACGTGTTCCTCTATCCTGCGGCCCAGCTGGCAGTGGAGCACATCAACCAGCACCCATGTATCCTGAGGCACCGCATGCATAATATTATGTTCAACAACACCCTGACGCTCATACCTACTGGGACAAGGGTGGGTCACTATATTGCAATAGAAACTAGCTGTGTTGTCTAGACGATTTCCTATGAGTAAAGGAAAGATCCAGGATGGTAGTGAAATTGCATGTATTTCTGATAGGGTCTCAGTCTCCATTCCAATCCATTGGTCCCTCTCATTCTCCAATCCGTTCTTCCTTTCCTCAACTTACAGGGTGATGTGCACTTCACAACATTCTTTCATGCCCAACATGTTGGTCCACAGCTGCCCCTAATCCACGGCATCATTGGACCAGATGACTCTGTCATTGCAGAACGAACTGCCTACATTTCTGGGAACTACTTTCATACCCACATGGTAAGTCAGTCCCCCCTTCAGTGAGGCAGCCCATGCCATCAGGCTTGCTGTTTCCCTCTTGCTAAAGATCTCCTATGGTGCCAGAGACCCGTCCCTCTCAGACCGCCAGAGGTACCCCTTGTTCTTCCGCAGCCTCCCCAGTGGCCAGTTCCTTAATGCCGGCATAGTGGCCCTGCTGCACAAGTTGAAATGGAAGAGAGTGGCTGTGCTTGCCTCCTCAGAGGAGCGTTCCTACAGCAAGGTGGGCACTGTAGGGGGACGTGGGCTCAGTAGCCAGTGCTGTGTAGGTTTTGTAGAAGAAGCCACACAGATTTGTTGTCTCAGCTAATGGTGTGTCGTTTCAGTGCTCCTTGTATATACAAGGAATGTATGTAGTATCGAAACTGAGGTATGTATTAGTGATTCATTTGTGTAGATGTTGTTGATGAAACATTCTGCTGTTTGTGCCATCTGCCCTCCCAGACTGCAGAGAGACTGACTCAACTGATCTCGGAGAAGGTGGAGTTCTCTGGCAATGTTGGGGGTGTTCTTCATTTTGTCTTCAGCGAGATCCTTGCAGCAGATCTTCGAATCATCATTGGGCTGTTCTCACCAAAGGCCGCACGGAATATCTTATGTCAGGTAACTACAGTTACCTCCAGATGCTAGGCATACACCAGACCGTCAGAAGGGTATACATGAGAGCTTAGTGCTGTATTACAGTATTGCTACAATTGTAGGTGTGAGCTTTTATTTACGTTTCCTGCTTGCAGTCTGGGTACGTTCGGAGTAATCTTGACAGCAATCACAAGTTGTTCTCCAGTAAAATATAAGCATACATCCAAAGCCGGTAATTAGATGTCTGTAGGACACAAGATACTGTGTGTGTGGAGGCATTGTCCTACCAACTCCTCTCTCCTCCCACAGGCTAGAATGTTCAGGGATGGAAGTCTGACTGACGCTAACCATGTTTGGATCCTCCCAAGTTACTATGACCCTGAGTGGTGGAGGCTAGCTGACGAAGAGCTGGAGAGGTGCTCAAACCAGGATATGGTTCAGCTCCTTGAGTCTGTTCTTTTTGTGGACACCTTCAATTTCAACATTACCAACCGTCACCAGCATCCTTCTAACCTGGTGAGTGGGTGGGGCTAGGGGTAGGGCTTAGGAACCTGCCTGGTCAGTGGGTGGGGCTAGGGGTAGGGCCTAGGTACCTGCCTGGTGAGTAGGTATTAATGTGTGCCATCACTGTCTCTCATGGTATATTCTCTGATGGACCAGACGCTGCACGACTTCCATGAGCAGCTCCTCAACAGAACTGCTGCCACCCACCCAGCCCTACAGGACAGCTCCAACCTCACTGCCTACCTCCTGCACTCACATGCCACTGCTGCCTATGATGCTGTGTGGTCGCTGGCAATGGCCTGGAACCTGACCACTCCAAAGCTTGTGTTTGAGGATCATATCTGCAACAATACCCTCCCAGAAGTCGATAACATCACTGCCAGGCTCAAACAGTCCCTACAAACTACTCGATTTTGTGGCTTTGCAGTGAGTATTTAATAGTCTTCACTTTGCATGAGCAGACCTCAAAGTACAGAAGGTCTAGTCTTGGACCTGGTAGGGGGGGCCTGGGGGTGTTTGTTGCACTCCAGAACATGTACCTAGGAGTGCCTATGTTGGCCATTGATCTACTAGTAGGAGTGCCTGGGGGCAAGGGTAATCTGTGTGGTAGGTTTTGCTATGTGGGTGGGGCCTAGGCTAAGCTGTCAGCCAGTGGCAGTAAGAAATGTGTTCTTCTGTTCCAGGGGCTTCAGAGGTTTGACGTGAGCCACGACTCATATGGCCAAATTCTTATTTCTCAGTTCATCAGTGAGTTGGACATACCATGTGTAATTGAGGATGACTTTCCTGCTTAAACCAAATCTTGTGTTAGATGGAGTGTGTCTTCATTTCCGTATGCACCAGCGAATACATGAAGAATGCAGTGATTAGCGCTATTCAGGAGTGATTAGTAGTTAATTATCTTATGTTGCCTGTAATCTGGGTCCTGAACCTGTGGCTTTGTACTGAACCCGTGGGCTGGGTGCTGCACTGTGCATGGTTAGTTAGGGTGCTCACTGATTGAGGTGTGTTGCTGTGTTCCTTAGATGGCGGTACTCAACCAGTGGGGATCTTCCAGTCAGCAGGCGATGGATCGGGGGAAAACCTCACACTGGAGCAATTCATTTATCTGCGGAACATAGGCCTGGCTGAGCTAGACTTCATCAAGCCTGCCCTGGGCTTTCAGTGGAAAGGTATATTGTCGCCAGAGTGTATGTAGTTAATGGCAGTGGTGCCATAGCTGCATGGGTGTGGCTGCGCTGCTTGTAGTAGTTGCATGTGTTCTGCTGTTTTCTAGTGGGTTTGCCCAGTTTTGGTGTTGCTGCTCTTCTCATGTGCAAACTCCTGGTTTCTAGTGGGTTTGCCCAGTTTTGGTGTTGCTGCTCTTCTCATGTGCAAACTCCTGGTTTCTAGTGGGTTTGCCCAGTTTTGGTGTTGCTGCTCTTCTCATGTGCAAACTCCTGTTTTCTAGTTTTGCCCAGTCTAGTGGGTTTGCCCAGTTTTGGTGTTGCTGCTCTTCTCATGTGCAAACTCCTGTTTTCTAGTGGGTTTGCCCAGTTTTGGTGTTGCTGCTCTTCTCATGTGCAAACTCCTGGTTTCTAGTGGGTTTGCCCAGTTTTGGTGTTGCTGCTCTTCTCATGTGCAAACTCCTGGTTTCTAGTGGGTTTGCCCAGTTTTGGTGTTGCTGCTCTTCTCATGTGCAAACTCCTGGTTTCTGTTTTGGTGTTGCTGCTCTTCTCATGTGCAAACTCCTGGTTTCTAGTGGGTTTGCCCAGTTTTGGTGTTGCTGCTCTTCTCCTTCTCATGTGCAAACTCCTGGTTTCTAGTGGGTTTGCCCAGTTTTGGTGTTGCTGCTCTTCTCATGTGCAAACTCCTGGTTTCTTAGGTCAACCATAGTAAGCACTTTTCCCACCCTTACCTGCTGCAGGCCGCTCTGACAACACCCCTCCCTCTGACGGAGTGATTGTTGAGCACTCTGAGGTCACTCTTCCTGCCCTAGGGGTGGTGACAGGACTAACACTGCTTGTAGTGGTTTTTGCCATGTCTCTACTTGTGCTGAATATTTGCTGCAGGAAGAATAGGTAAGCCACCCTGAACCAGCCTTGTAATAAATAGACCATATTCAGCCATTTTTGCTGCCATGGCAACAATAGTTCCTTGCATATAATGTTTATCACACAGAAATGTCCTCTCAAATTTGAAGTAACTTATACACATGAGGGATTTGGTCTGGAGGTGCCTCCAGTGCAAATCACTCATATGAGCCTATATAAAATGTGTATACATTTGTGGGATCACATCTTAACCAAATCTGGTCTATTGCGGTTCCAAGTCTCCTCTCTGCAGTCCTTTTTCTCATATTTTTGAAACCCATGCTGAGGGAATTAAACTTAATAAACATCATTCTTGAGCTGCCTATGTAGTTGCATGCCCAGACCTCAAGGCTATGTAGGGAGGACCTGTGTTGAGACAGAACCACCCTTGTTTCTAGGCACATCAAGGCTTCCAGCCCCCGCCTGAATGTCCTCATCATTGCTGGCTTCATGCTGGTGCCCCCCTCAGCTGTTCTCCGGGGGCTCACACACTCCAGAGAAGCCTACGGCCTATCAGTTCCTTTGACTACTGCTCTATGCCAGGTCAGCCCTCCCCACAACTAACACCAGCTGTGCTAGCACCTGTGTGTCTATTACCCTCCACAGGTTGACCTGCATGTCACTAACACTGCTCTGACTGTGGCAATAGCCACTCTGTTTGCCAAGAACTGGAGGATTTATTGCATATTCCACAACCATCGAATGCAGACACTGGTAAGCCTTCCCATGCTCCCACACCCTGATCGGTGGGTAGGTATCACTCCACACACATCCTCTTACAGAGTTGGATGCTCTCAGACAACGGACTCCTATTCATGGTCTTCCTGGTGACATTGCCGTTTGTGTCTCTGTTAGTGATCTGGCAACTCATAGACCCAGTTGTTGCATCTCAGCAAACCTTTGTTGTGAGTTCATTGGCTCCCCTCTAGTAGTAGGCCTCGTTGAGTGTTGTGAGTTCATTGGCTCCCCTCTAGTAGTAGGCCTCGTTGAGTGTGTCAATTCTCTCCTGCAGAGGAGTCAAACGAGTGTGCTAGAGGTGAGTGGCTGTGGGAGCCAGTCCTTTCAGGTGTGGCTGTGGCTCTGCATTGGCTACACAGCACTGCTGATGGTGGCTCTGCTGGTGGTCAGCTTCCACAACTCCAGCGTGGCGTCCCACTTCATGGAAGAGGGGAGCAGCACAGCCAAGTTTGCCATTTTGAATCTGCTGCTGATCCTGCCGGCTCTGTTCCTTACCAGTATCCTAGTGGAGCTGGAGAGCTCTCTGTATACTCTGTCCTTCTGGTTGTCAGCCTTCTGGGTGGTGGTACTCCCTGCTGCACTCCTTGCGATCCTCTACATACCAAAGGTTCGCTAGCATGGGAGTATAGGGTGGGCTGGTATGGGAGTATAGGTAGCCTGGTATGGGAGTATGGTGGTATGGGAGTGTAGTGTAGGCTGGCATTGGAGTGAGTATAGGGTAGGCTGGTATGGGAGTATAGGGTAGGCTGGCATGGGAGTATAGCGTAGGCTGGTATGGGAGTATAGGGTAGGCTGGCATGGGAGTATAGGGTAGGCTGGTATGGGAGTATAGGATAGGCTGGTATGGGAGTATAGCATAGGAGTATAGGGTAGGCTGGCATGGGAGTATAGTATGGGAGTATAGAGTAGGCTGGTACGGGAGTATAGGTAGGCTGGAATAGGAGTATAGGGTAGGCTGGAACGGGAGTATAGGGTAGGCTGGAGTGGGAATATAGGGTAGGCTGGAATGGGAGTGTAGGGTAGGCTGGAATGGGAATATAGGGTAGGCTGGAATGGGAGTGTAGGTTAGACTGTTGAAGTAGAGGTTGAAATTCTGTCATCTCTGTCTGTAGATTTGTCTTATCTCCAAAGACCACCGCGACAAGAGGAAACAGATGATGGAAGAGAGAAAGACAACAGTGATGAGAACACGACTTCATTCCTTGCATGAAGAGTCCAGCAAGTTGAAGTTGGATTTGGAAGAGGTTATTGTGGGTGTGGCCCTTGTTGGGAGTGGGTGTGGCTTATGACTCTTCTTACCTCCCACAGAGGCAGAGTAGAGTGCGTCTCTTGAGCCAGTCCTCATTCATGAGTCCAGTCTCCGCCTCCCCACCAACTCACAGAGTGAAGCCTAGGGAAGTGGTGTGACTTTCCGATGCAGCCCTGCTGTGCTTAGAACAGTCTGCGCTACATGCAATTCTTCATTTTATCTTTCATCCCAATTATTCACTACTGGTACTGCAGTGTACACAATTTTGTAAGGTGCAGATATGCATGTAGCAAGTGTGTACTGTAGGGACTGCCGTGAAAAACGCTGGTGCTAGAACCTTGCAAACTGGCGTGCTTAAGTTAAATAGCCTAGTGCTGTACGTACAGTGAGAGGGATCATGTTGCCAGCTAAATGGTGTGTTGTATATAGGACTGAAATGCATATTGGTCTAAATCCCAAGTCATTCATTTTCAACAACGCAAGCTACACTGGCTTATAGGTCAGCTTTTATTGCAAAAATGGGGAGTTATAACCCTAACCTATCCATTTTTTATCCTATATGATAAAAGCTGCCCGAGAGTGGAGCCTGGCATCTAAAGTAGTGGGCTATGTACAATTTGAATTCTTCATATACAAAAGGTACATGCAGAAACATTGAAGTAGTAACATGCTGAAAAGGTTCCCAAATGTTTGTAGAGTATAATATATGTTCCCCTCAGCGGTCTAGCTTGAGATCCTGTTCTGTACATAGTGGTCTATTCCAATGTCGTGTTGTCCTCAGCAGCGTAGCTTGGGATCCTTCTCCGTACGAGCTGGTGGAGGATATAAGTGGAGGGGGGCTGGAGGAGTGGAGGGTGGGATACTGGAGGAGGTTGGGGCTGGAGGAGGATATAGGTGGAGGGTGGGATAGTCTGGGAGGAGGGTGGGGGGTGGTGGGAATAGGTAGACATACTATGGACTGTGTTTGTCTGTACATGTTCTGCAGAAGGAGAGCCAGTTGCAGTCATTGGTGGACAGTAGAAGACTAAAAGAGACTAAGACCACTACTTTGGGAGATGACAAAACTCTAGACGACAGATGACAGAGACGTCACATACAAATATATATATTGCTGACAAGTGGAGCTCCATATCTGGCTCAATCTCAAACTACTCACTGTACTCCTATCATCCATTCATGAATATGTGACTGTGTATATTCTTTCTAGCCTCACCGCTTTCTTTGTACATCGACTAAAAGCTGATGGTACATGAACAGTGAGTAAACTTTAGGGTGTGGCTCGTGGGCGGAGTGGAGTGACGTCACAGACCAGTTACGTTAACGTTCGATATATCGGGAGCTGCAATGACCAATCCCAGGAGTAGACAGCTGTGCTGGGCACTGACGTTTGTCGCTTCCAACCTCATAACGGCCGCGATCGTGGCGAGTCAAATCCGCGGTCCCGCTAACTGTGAGTAAAATGTTTGTACGCCAGGGGGGAGGGGTGACCATTTTCTCTGATAGTGCTCATCACTAGGCTGGGAACTTTAATAGTTTACAGGGATTCATACACTTAACTTATGATGGTAGGAGGACCAGCTGTCCAGGCCCCACAGAAGCGTAGTCCTGGTTGAGATCAGAGATGCCTCGAAACGAATCACTGTAACCATTCTACTCTACGATCTATGCTGCAACTTTGTGCAAGCTTATTACAAGCGGGACAGCTGGTCCACATATTCAAAGCTAGTTAATTACTATCTTTAAATATGTGGACCAGCTGTCCCGCTTGAAATAAGCCTGCATGAAGTTGCTATATATTCAGTGATTCTACTATATATATTATGAGGCATCTCAACTAGGATTGCTAGTAATGCTATTTGTACATCCAGCTAAAGTGGCAAAGGAGTATAGTTGGTGGAGCAAATCTGTGAGACACTCGGTCTTAAGGGGTGTGTAAATTTTGTTGTAGCTTAGCTGCATGGGTTGTTGCATAGCTGTAAGCAGTTGTGCTGTCCTCGTGGACAATGCTTTTGAGGGGCGAGCTGATGAGTCAAGGCCTATCCATCGAAAACACTATTGAAGATCTAGCTAACCCTTTATAGTATAGACTAATGTGGGTAAAATGAGATTCATCTATTTATTACATCATGATATAACTCAAACAAATTTGAAATACACGTGTTCCCAGACCACTCGTTTTTCGCGTGGTCTGGTCACAAGACTACTATTGGTAGTGATAGATATTTCTGTACCATATCACGTGAGGAATGGAGACCGACGTTGACTAAGAGCTGTTTGGACCTAGTGGGTGGCTACTGTATTCCCCCTTGCCCCATCACAGACACATTGTGCCCAGCTGTCCCTTCCTTGGGGTCCATGGAACCGTTTGGAACTAGAGATGAGAGCCAAAGGTCTCCAACAGACAGCACAGAGCTACTTCCTGTGAGTTGCTCGGCAGTTGGAGGTAGGGGCTCTACTACATCCTTTGAAGCTCTACTGAACCCTGCAGACAAGACTCTCTGCCAGTGTGCCACTCCCAACAACCCACAGGTGACCTCTGAATGCCCAACACCTCCCACCCCAACAGTAGCCTCCTCTAGCTCTACCGTAGGAAGTACTAAAGTGGATGAAAATATGCCAAGACTGTTCCTCATCACTCCCACCTACTCTCGGCCGACTCAGAAGGTAGACCTCACCTCTCTCTGCCAGACCCTAATGCTGGTGCCAAAAGTGTTGTGGATCATAGTGGAGGACTCCGACCACAAGACGGAGCTGGTGGCAAACCTACTCAAGCGCTGTCCAGTGGAGAGTGCACATCTGACCATGAGAACTCCTGAGATGTACCGTCCCAAGAAGGGCAAGAGTGCCCTAACTCGAAACCGGGGCGTGGAGCAGCGTAACAAGGGACTGCAGTATGTCAGACAAGCTAGCACCCAGTACCCTGGCAAGGGTGTTGTCTACTTTGCTGATGATGATAACAAGTATGACATTAGACTCTTTGAGGAGGTGGGTGGAGTCCCAGTATATTTCTTATAGGCACAGCTAGGCTCAGAGTTGCATTTTGTGTTTTCAGCTAGTGAAGCAATCTGCTGTGTAGTGGTTGCACCCCACTGCCCTTGTTGTCTGTCACTCTTGCTTTCCTTTCCTCCTCAGATACGAAAGACTGAGGTGGCCTCGGTGTTGCCTGTGGCGTTTGCCGGTGGTCTAAAGGTGGAGGGACCAGTCTGTGAGAACGGCAAGGCAGTAAAGTGGCACGCCAGCTGGGGGAGGGAAAGGTAGTGTTGTGCTGCATACGGCCTATTGTCTTTGGGGGTGGAGTGCTAATATGGTGGTACCACCTCGTAACTGTACCCAGGGCCTTCCCAGTTGACATGGCTGGGATAGCGGTGAATGTGCGTATCTTCCTTGAGAACCCGTCCATTGAGATTGGTGTGACGGCCAAGGGAAGCCAGACCAAGCTGGGCTACCTGGAAACTGATCTCCTCAGTCAGTTCACTAGTAGAGACAGTGTTGAGTGCAGGGGCATCCCCAATGAGGTGAGACAGTTGTGTGGTTTGCTTAGATCCCCCCACCCTCCAGTCAGAATAATGCCTTTACAACTTTTTTAAACCCATTCTGTAGGTGTATGTATGGCACACGAAGACAGAAAAACCAAATTTTGTGAATGAAAGATATCGTCAAACAGACCCCAAGATTGAATATAGATAGAATAACATTGCATAATGTATATTCATGATCAGTTGTTGAGTCAACTTCAGTCAGTCATTAGTATGTACACCGTTAATAGACAGCAAGGGCATGGTTCATGTCCACTGTACATGCAGGATTTCATATACATCTACGCTAAGACTGGGTCACTTATTACACATGTAGAGAGCAGGTTTAATACAATTGAAGGCTCAGAATCGTAGTGGGCTAACCCAAAATTAAGTACTGGAACTGCAGGAAAATGTACTTACCCTATAAGCACATGAACAAACTCTTAAAATTATCAGCACTCCTGAAATACATTTTAGTATTCTCGCATGTTTAGGGGGGAAATTCAGTACTTGTGAGTTAGACCACTCTGGTTCTGAGCCCTTCAAGTGATATTTTCCAAATCCAATCGTTTATCTTGCAGCCTGTCTGTAATACCAGGAGTGCATAGTTGACGTGCTCCTGGTGATACCGCATTACAGTCATACAGCAGGCTTTCATATAGGATTTTTTCTGGGAGTGGGAAGTATGTTGCATGTGGAGTGGGGCCCCCAAAGCTGGGAGGCCCGGAGAAACTCTTGCTTGGGGAGGGAATCCCAGGGCCCCCCTAGTGAAAATTATTTTTTCTCTCTCTCTCTTGCTTTTTTCTCGTTTGTTTTTTTCCTCCAAGTTTTTTTTCTCTCTTGTTTTTTTCTCTCTAAGTTTCTTTTTCTCTCTCTCCAAGTTAAGTATGCTACACATAAGCCTTGGCAAATTGTTTATAACTTTGAGGATGAATTGGTTATAAGATAATAAGTTTGGCCATCCAGGAGGGAGGAAGGCTAGTAGGCTTCTTTTTTCTCTCAACCTCAGTTGCTTCTCTTTATAGAAATACCACAAATAAACTTAGTCATCTATCTATCAGTAACAAGCCTGGGAAAAATTGTTTGACCATCCAGGAGCTATAGGCTTCTTCTTTTCTTCTCCAAGTCAAGTTGTTTCTCTGTATAGAAATACCACAAATAGCTATCTATCTATTACTACTAAGCCTGGGAGGAATGCTGATGGCTACTGCCAGTAACTACTCAGCCAGGTGTAAGGTAGCAAGCACACATCTGAATGTCTGCACAGCTGAGAAAAGTTAGCGGTGAGGTTGAATCTCCATCCCACTAACAGTGACGTCTGTGACATACCCATCTATATGACAGCATGCAGGGAACTCATGCAGGCTAATTAAATAATAATGAAAAGCATGTAGTACATAATGACATACTCAGGTCTCAATGTGAGGGTTGGAGGGCTTCCCTTGCTTAATAAGGCGGTCTTCATGTTTCATATTTGGTACTTCTGTTCTGGTGTGCCACACCCAAACCTGGTGGGGACATCAAAACCAGTAAAACGTGTCCCACTGTAAGCTACCTTGGTGTACAGTACCTTGGTGCAATCCTCAGCCTTTGGCTCCAGGTCTCGCATTGAAACCAACTTCTCTAGCAGCGAGCTCTCCAGGTATCCCCGAGGGGCACTGGGGTCAATCTTAGCCTCCGGATGTGCCAGGAGGAGCTGCAGATTGACAGCAAAACCTGCAGACACGAGGGAAAGGGGTGGCCAAGACCGTACTACACTGCAGCCTCCAGCACAGCACTTCACTCTCACCAGCCATGTCAATCTGAAAGGGTCTTTCGAAGCCCCAGGCAGTGTACCAGCCAGTCACCCTGCCCCCCTGACATTTGGGACCCTCAAACTTCAGCCCACCACATATCCCCACGGGCCACACGGAGACAAGTTGTGTATCCCGCATCTGCAGTGAAACCAGATGAACTGTCAGGATCTTGTAATTCTCTAGACAGAGACAACAGCATTCAGTTAGAACATACAATGGAGACACTGTAAAGCAGATGCATAAGGGGTCAGGGTTAGGGACATGCAGAAGGGGTAAACACTTACAAGGGTACTGGTATTGTTCCTACCTCGTCAAACAGCTGAATGTCATATGTGTTGTCATCGTCACCAAAGTAAACCACACCTCTTTTAGACTTCCCAGGCAGTTTCCCGGCAGTGGCGCTCTCTCTTAACCAATCAATTGCCAGATTGCGCTGCTTCACTCCCCGACTCTTCTTCCACACAGGCTCATTTTCACGTCGCTGAAGCTGCTTAGCCGTGCGGACATTCAAGTGTGTGCTTGCTACCTTGCACCTGGCCAGGAATCGAGCCACCAGACGTGTTTTCTCTTCAGAGTCCTCCACGACAATCCAGTACAGATTTGGAACATGCATCAGGGTCTGGCAGAGCCGGGTGAGGTCCGCCTTTTGCGTCCACCTGGCATAGGTTGGGGTTATGACATAGACAGTGGGGTCATCCTCACTCCCAACCTTCCTGAGCCCGATGACATTCTGTAGGTGAGTTGCATTGCTTCCAACTTTGGTTAAATGCTGAAGCTGTAGCTGTAGCTGAGACAGGTTCCTCTGTAGTTGTGTGATTAGCGCTGCCTGTGCTGCCACCTCACGAGTACCTTGACGGCCTATATCTTGCCATGATAAAAATAAAATTGATCTTGTTAGACAGCAAAACTATAGTGCGTACCTAAGAGTGCTAACGGGCAGGGGGCGTTGCTAAAGCCCGGGTGGAGTCTGACCACGCCCCCTGGCCGGACAACTTCAAAAGTGCTTGCTACGGCGCCTGCACTCCATCATAGAAGTTTATTACTGCTCATTCCAGGATGGGGGGATATAGTCTGGGTACCCAACACTAATTTATAGGAAATTATTAGGCTACGCGAGACTACATATTAAATTATATCATGTGCTGAGCTGCACGGGGTTTACCTGGACGTCTGTCTCCAGCCGTGAAAAGGTAGACTGTGAGAAGATTCACTACTAACAGGATCCCTAAAGCGGCAACAACCCGGCATGGAGAACGCAGCAAAAACTTGAAGAAGTACATACTAGTCTAAAAAATAAGGGCGGAGTCTCGGCACTGAATTACGTCATCGACTGGCAGGAAAACATATCTATATCTGAAGATGGTGCTAGCTGACTTGGGACGCAAGATTACGACAGCACTGCGTTCTCTTAGCAATGCTACTGTGATCAACGAAGAGGTAAACTTCGCCGTACTCCCATATTTATAGCCACATAACGTATTGAGTTCCCTTTGCATCGGGAGCAGCTATGGGCCTCTGAAATTTGGCATTATTTGGAATATCGTTGAAGTAGTCAGAAACATAGCACTTAAATGCAGGGGAATGTAAAGCCAGTATATATACCAGATGAAAGCACCATGCCTGCTCACTCTAAAAGTGTATCATGTAACCACTTTTGGTGATAATCTCTGCTTCCAAATCTGATGACGGTAGGATGTACCGTCATTGACTGTTTGCAGAGCCATGGCATTTAAATGTATGTAGATGGAAGTTAGTATACAGCCATGTGTGGTTCCACCCTCCTCTGCCATTGCATCAGGAGTGCGGGGTATGTGTTCTTGGAACACCTCTAGTTTTAATTAGATGAAAAATGTTTTTCAATAATTTGCCATGTACTACGTCTGGAGCACTGTATCCCTATTCAGAACCCAGGAATAGTTTCATTTTGTGCCCCTCCTTGTCTGTTTTAGGTACTCCAGGCACTGCTCAAGGAGATCTGCACGGCTCTGCTGGAGGCTGATGTCAACGTCAAGCTAGTTGGCAGGCTGCGGCAGAATGTGAGGTGAGCCATTCACAGTCATTTCCCCTGTCCCTTTGTCTGTCTTGCACTCTGTCCCTGTGGCCCACTGACTCTCTAGGCCTCTCTGTGCTATTAATGAATGACACTATACGGCCATGCCCTCCTCATTAGGTCTGCCATCGACTTTGAAGAGATGGCCGCCGGCCTAAACAAACGCAGGATCATCCAGTCTGCAGTTTTCAATGAGCTGTGCAAACTGATCGACCCCGGAGTACCTGCCTGGCACCCAACCAAGGGAAAGCCAAACGTCATCATGTTTGTGGGCCTGCAGGGAAGTGGAAAGACTACCACCTGCACCAAGGTATTGTCCAGACTCCGGAGGGAACTGCATGTACATGTAGGAGGGAAACTAGGATCGTTACCCACTGCAAAATAAGTGTGGTACGTTTGTGTATGGTGGCAATGTGTTAGTCCACTCAGTCTCATCCTGAGTCCTTCATTATACGCCTTTTCATTCAGTTGGCCTACCACTACCAGAAGAAGGGGTGGAAGACATGCCTGATCTGTGCTGACACCTTCAGAGCCGGAGCCTTTGACCAGCTTAAACAGAATGCCACCAAAGCACGTATTCCTTTCTATGGCAGGTATGACTGCAGTGATTTATCTCTCCACATGCATTCACTGCCAGCCTAAACTATTAACAATGCGTTATATTGCCTACTGAAAAGCTACAGTGTCCAGTTCATTGAGCAGGTCCTATGCTCACTCCCGTACACAATCACCATTTTGCTCATTTACCACATTGCTCCCTTAGTAAGACACTCTCCATCGTTGGTCGTATTCTTTATACATGTATCTCCTGGGCCTACTACAGCTACACAGAGATGGACCCAGTGGTGATCGCACAGGAAGGAGTGGAGCGTTTCAGGGAGGATGGCTTTGAGATTGTCATAGTGGACACAAGGTACAACGGACAGTGTTAGTAGATGACATGGTTGTCGGCAGGTCGCTCACACCCTTCATGCCCCACTCCTACACAGTGGCCGACACAAGCAGGAGGAGTCTCTATTTGAGGAAATGCTACAAGTGTCTCAGGCTGTGGTCAGTTGAACCACAACTGTTAGAAATACTGGCAGTCTCCTGTACTATACCAAAATGTTCTTTCTTAGCTCCAAGCTGGGCTTCAATAGTATGTTTCAGCCTGAGCTGGGTCGTGGAGACGGCCATTATTTCGGTATACTGTACAGTTAGCTAGTCTCATTTAGTGATCCTGCGAGGTCTTGCCCTCATTTTCAGTTGCAACTACATGTATGTTGGCTTTGGTCATTAACACATCTCTACAGCAACCTGACAACATTGTCTTCGTGATGGATGCCTCCATTGGGCAGGCTTGTGAATCTCAAGCAAGGGCCTTCAAAGAAAAGGTGGATGTTGCTTCTGTGATCATCACCAAACTGGATGGCCATGCTAAGGGGGGTGGGGCTCTCAGTGCGTAAGTCACTGCCCACTAACGTGCTGCATGTACATGTATACTGCCTTCTCTCCTGCCACTGAGGTAGCTGCCCTCCTTTGCAGTGTGGCAGCCACAAAGAGTCCCATTACATTCATAGGAACAGGAGAGCACATAGATGACCTGGAGCTGTTTAAGACACGACCCTTTGTCAGCAAACTGCTAGGTACAGGTTGCTGGTTAGGTAGGAACTGTTAACCCTTCATTTTCGTGTACCTGGAATTACAGGAATGGGAGACCTGGAAGGGTTAATGGAGAAAGTGAGTGATCTTGAGTTGGATAAGAATGAGGAGTTGATTGATAAGCTGAAACACGGTTGGTTCATTTGACATGATTGTAACCCTGAGCTAAGCTTCATTCTTCTTGTATATACTGACTGCAGGCCAGTTCACGCTGCGAGACATGTATGAGCAGTTCCAGAATGTGATGAAGATGGGTCCTTTCAACCAGATCATAGTAAGCAAAGTGTGTAGCTTCAACGTGCACAGTAGTTGGTGTACGTGTGCACACCACAAATTAAAAACCAAGTGGTGCAGAAGTGGTGCCTTTGGCAGTTAGCATAGTATGGCTTGGGGTTAAGTGGTGTAATTGTGGTAATTAGTTTTCAATGGCACTATGAATATCATAATTAACCAAGTGGTCCACAGTGTCTGGTCCACAGTGTCTAACCAAGTGGTGCACAGTGTCTAACCAAGTGGTCCACAGTGTCTAACCAAGTGGTCCACAGTGTCTAACCAAGTGGTGCACCAGACAAACCAAGTGGTGGCACCACTCTAAAAGGCTTAGGGAGAGCACTGGTACTGGCTAGCAGAAGCATGCAGGTGAACTGACACACTCCTCCCCTCCCCTCCCCAGGGCATGATCCCAGGCTTTAGTTCAGACTTTATGAGCAAGGGCAATGAGCGGGAGTCAATGGCCAGACTGAAGAAGCTCATGACCGTCATGGACTCCATGAATGATGATGGTGAGGGGTGGGATGGAGAGTGAAGTAGTGTGGTTGTGAGGGGTGACGGTGCATGAGTGTAGTGGTGAGGGATGGGGTGGTGAGGGGTGGGATGAAGGAGTGAGGTGGTGGGGTGAATCTTGGATGGGTGGTAAGGGCAGGGTGAAAGATTCTGAATGTAGGATGAATTACTAGATCCCCTTAGTATTTAACAGTGTCCCTCTGTCAATGTGAGAGATGGTTATCTGGCTACATTCCTCTTTTGTATTCACTTCACTACCCACACTCTAGAGCTAGACCATCCACATGGGGCAAAGGTGTTTAGCCGGCAACCAACCCGTGTGACTAGAGTGGCCCGAGGCTCTGGTACAAGCTCAAGAGAGGTACAGGAGCTGCTCTCACAGTACACTAAGTTTGCCCAAGTGGTGAAGAAGATGGGAGGCATCAAGGGCCTCTTCAAAGGTGTGGCCACTGCCTGGGATGCTGGGCCCAGACAATAGGTTCCCCCCCATTGAGCAAAAATTAGGGCGGGACTAAGAGTTGTAGAAATTTGTGTGTGAGGTAGGTCTTAAGGGACTCAGGGCTTACATGTGTGATCACCTGACCTGCTTTACTATATACAGGTGGGGACATTGGCAAGAATGTGAACCCTGCCCAGATGGCTCGGCTGAACAATGAAATGGCAAAAATGATTGACCCCCGTGTACTGCAGCAGATGGGTAAGATAATGATAGTGCTCTACACTGGAGCCTCCTGAGATGTAATCCTAGCCCTAACCCTAACCTTAACAGAGCCCTCCCCTCTCCTCCTAAGACATATTCTGCCCCAACCTCTCAGTGGAGCCTTCCCTAGCCTCTCACTGGAGCCCTTCCGTCTCTCTGGGGCTCTTCCCTCTCTCCCTACTCTTCCTAGGTGTATGACTGTATGCATTGCTTGATACATCACCCCCTGCTGCCTCTGCACTGCAGGTGGAAGAGGTGCTCTACAGAATATGATGCGACAGTTTCAGCAAGGAGGAGGCCCTGGCAACTTCCCAGGACTAATGGGACCAAGATGAATGGCTGCTTATTCTCTTCCTTTGTGTTCTACCTCATTCAGTACTTTGTTGATAACTAGCAGATGAGCTGCATGCACATTCAGTTTGCAACCTAAAGTACCTGCTATGGAAGTATAGAACACGATACGTTTCTCAACCTGTATAATGAATTTGCTAGCGTATTTGGCACACAATGCCAACAAGATGGGATGCATAATATACGTGTAGCATAATTGGCCTGCCGAAAAACCCATAATTTAATGTGATTCCTGAGGACCAATTATTTCAATGTAGGATACCAATTTTAATTTGGTTCCCCTGTTATATAGTCATAAATGTAGCATAAAAAAGCAAGTTTGATAACACCAGTATGACCAACTAAAGAACACAGCTTTGTACCAGTACAACTGTGTAAAAATGATGTGTATGTTTCAAAAGTAAAGTACGTAACATGGCATCTCCAACTTGGATTACTTGAGATATTTAACGTTCCATGAGGTAAGTATCTATGGCTACACAACCCAATGCTGCATTTTATAGTTTACATTTTCCCACTGCTATCCATACCTAGACCTCAAGCAAAGAGCTGTGCTTGCGGACTGAGTGCGGCACTTGAGCACCTCGTGTAGCCGGGCCGCATGGAGGTATGAAGTGGGCCACACAGTTGGAGAAGAAGTGGGGGGGGGGGGGGGGGGTGGTCTGAAAACTTCACAGAAATCATGTGCACAAATCCATCGATTAACTGTAGCCCCTCCCCATTCTTCTTCTTTGTATAAAGCTCCAATAAAGGAGAGTACACTAAGAGTAGAGACTGCAAAATCTACACACAGTTTAGCAACAAGGATTTTCTGCGAGATCTTAAGCTATCCAGAAAGTCAATACTGAATGTCGCTATCACCCATTGAAAAAGCGATGTGTGTGGGTCTCGTGCTGGATCCAGTGTTTCCCCCAAGTAAAAGAAAGGGGGGAGATATAATTTTATCCATGAGATCAAACCAAATTAAGCGTTCCAATGACCACATCAAAGGAAACGCAGTTAGGAAAGGGGGGAGCACCCTGGTACCCCCCTTTGGGGGAAACACTGTGGATCCGAAGAGCGGCCTTCACAGAGCTAGAGGAGGGGCCTCCTCACGTGAGTGCTCATGCCGCCTGCAATAACGAATTCGCGCTACGTATATAATGGTGCGCTTATCGCGCTTTTTGTCAGTTTATTGCATGTTTCATGGCCACGAGTGGAGTCTGCAGATATGGAGTCTGCAGCTATCGAGGCGGCCTACGCAGGCATGGTCACGAATAGAGTCTGCAGCTAGTATTGTCTACGCGTACGCACTACAAAGGTGCACCAGTCACTTTCTTGCATTTTCTATGTTTCATGGAATAATCCGAGTATACAGCTATCGGGATGTCCTACGCAGGCATGGCCCGCCGGCCCCCACGAGTAGAGAAGAGCTACAGCTATCGAGGCGGCCTACGCAGGACACCTGGCAGAAGTAATTGCTATTCTCAAAGTGCACACGCTCAGTTACCTTGTGCATATCATTTTATTGACAGAGTAGCAGATATTTGTAGCAGTACACTTAGACTCTTGCAGCCGTAAAGCACTACCAGGAGCCCATTGCACTAATTAGGCTATTGATACTACTCACCTGCATTTATTGTAGACACAAGTATTATTTCTGTTCTTTCCCTTATCGGGTGCGGGTACGTTCTGCTGCCACGCTGGAGAGATAAAGGAGACCCTGCTATGCGCATAGAAAGTGAGTTGGTCACATGCGTATATTTGCAGGCCAGGAGAAAGTACCAATTTAAGTAACATAACTTTGGTATTGCCAGCTGCTATAGGGCTAACTGGACTGTGTACACATTGCTTGTTCTTTGCCATTGTTATAACCAGAAGAGTGAGCTGGGCATATAGATTTACTTGCCATTAGCCATGTTCCCATGTGCCTCTCCCAGAAAAGTATGTCCCCCGGACATTATAATTCTAGCAGTGAAAACTGTCCCCCCTGGTGAATAATGTCCCCTATATTGGAACGTGTAAATCGGCTGATAACTTCTGAGTCTGGTGATGGTAAGAAATGTTAGTCAATGTAGCAGTCTGACCTTGCACTAGCTACTTACCTGTGGTAGCTATAGCTAGCTAGTTATCATGCAAGAGCTAGCTCGTCAAATGCCTATATATGGCTAGTCTCGCTCAAATGGTAAAGTGGCCCACTAAACTATCTCTCGCTAACAGCACTTGGACAAAGGACACAATGGGCTACAATAAGCAGCAGGTTTACAGGTGTTCACAGTCCAGGGAGTAGCATTGTCAGTTCAGGCAGGAGGTTGGCTCCAGGTGTAGACAGAATGTGGGCTCTGGGAATTGTAGGACTCTGTGACCCTTCTTGAGTGTTCACAGTCCAGGGAGTAGCATTGTCAGTTTAGGCAGGAGGTTGGCTCCAGGTGTAGACAGAATGTGGGCTCTGGGGGATTGTAGGACTCTGTGACCCTTCTTGAAAACCTAGGAACCCTTTGTCAAGCCTTAAATTACTCCAGGCACCTTCTTGACCAATATTTGTTGAGGTGAAAATAGTGATGTTTAAGTGACTTTGTGCAGGACTAGTGACCAATAGGAGTGATTTGCAACATTGTTTTCTGCTATCAAATAAACATTTGTAAGCCTTAATACTCAATTAAATGATTTGGTGTGTAGGCTAAGCTGTAGGGCAGGAGGTTGTGAGTTCCAGTCCAGATCCAGACTGGTAGATCAGTTCTTTTTTTGCACTCTTTTTGTGCATAAAAAATTTGCACCTGCACACCTTTTTTCCCCTTCTTGACTTATATTCTGGCGTCCACGTTAGGTTAAGCATCATAAAATTATGGTGGTTTAGTTTTAAGCATTAATACAGTACTACTACTGTACTCCAATCATTAGCTTGCCCCTTTCCTTCTCCCCAGTCGTCTTGGTGTGGATGTGCTGGTGCTGGTGGAGTGCGATGCAGTGAATCCTTCCAATGTGAACTGGCAGGTGCTGTTCCCTCAGGAGGATGTGGGACGGAGGAAGGCCACGCCCGGGACAACATTCAGAGTGGTGAGTGTGTGTGTGTGTGTGCGCGTGTAGACTTTATGCGATAATTTCACAACTTCAAAGTGTGCAGACCATGTATAGTAGAATGCGTTGAATCTACTATTACCTCGTAGGGCAAAAACCGTGACACTTGGTAGGTAGTTTACACCCCTTTCTATGTATTTTCAAAGCCACATAGGTGTTGGAATTGAATGTTAGGATGGTAGAAGCATTCCCGTTCTGATACTCCAGTATAGTGCTGATGTTGCCAGCTATTCAGATAATACCTGGTATTGTAACTGCCCGAGAAATCTAACAAACCTTGTATGGCAAAAACCGTGACAATTGGTACGTAGTTGACACCCCTTTCTATATATTTTCAAGGACACATAGGTGTTGAATTGGAATGTTAGGATAGTAGAAGCATTCCCGTTCCCATACTCCAGTATAGAGCTGAAGTTGCCAGCTGTTCAGATAATACCTGGTATTGCAACTGCCCGGGAAATCTAACAAGCCTCATAGGGCAAAAACATTGACAATTGGTAAGTAGTTTACACCTCTTTCTATATAATTTCAAGGACACATTGCAGTTGGAAGTGAATATTGGGATAGTAGAATCATTCCCGCTTCCAAACTCCAGTATAGAACTGAGGTTGCCAGCTATTCACATAATACCTGGTGTTGCAACTGCCCAGGGAAATCTAACAAGCCTCATAGGGTAAAAACAGTGACATTTGGTAGGTTGTTTACACCCCTTTCTATATATTTTCAAGGCCACATAAGTGTTGGAATTGATTATAAGGATAGTAGAAGCATTCCCATTCTCATACTCCAGTATAGAGCAGATTGATTTGTAGATGTAATTCCACTACCACCGAATTGTTCAAGACAGGAATTCTGAGCCCTAGGGCATTGGTCCCACCCCCCGGACATAGCACTGAGTCCCGGCCCACCCGTTCAACCCATGAGAATGGGGCCTGCCCACTGCGGCACCTGCATTAATACCGTATGTATACGGTCTAAGTTTACTAACTTTACCAAGCGTTCCCCAACCTATTGGCTATTTTCTCGTTGGTTTAACTTAATTGGCGGTTAACTTTAAGATAGTTATTTAAACTGTTTTATTTAGATACCCATAGTGATCTACTATTACTCTGTGTAGGTTCACGCTTGATTTTTAGATTTAATTCCACTACCACCGAATTGTTCAAGACAGGAATTCTGGGCCCTAGGGCATTGGTCCCACCCCCCGGACATAGTACTGAGTCCCGGCCCTCCCCTCGACCCATGGGAATGGGACCTGCCCACTGCGGCACCTGCATTAATACCCTATGTATACTGTGTAAGTTTCAACCCCATTAAAATAGCTCTGGTACAGGCAGGAACACAGCTTTGACAATTTAGTCTTTTACCAAGCGTTCCCCAACCTATTGGCTATTTTCTCGTTAGTTTAACTTAATTGGCGGTTAACTTTAAGGTAGTTATTTAAGCTGTTTTATTTAGATACCCGTAGTGATCTACTGTTACTCTGTGTAGGTTCACGCTTGATTTTTAGATGTAATTCCACTACCACCGAATTGTTCAAGACAGGAATTCTGGGCGCTAGGGAATTGGCCCCACCCCCCGGACATAGCACTGAGTCCCGACCCTCCCCTTCGACCCATGGGAATGGTCTAAGTTTCAACCCCATTAAAATAGCTCTGGTACAGGCAGGAACGCAGCTTTTACAATTTAGTCTTTTACCAAGCGTTTCCCAACCTATTTGCTATTTTCTCGTTAGTTTAACTTAACTGGCGGTTAACTTTAAGGTAGTTATTTAAGCTGTTTTATTTAGATACCCGTAGTGATCTACTATTACTCTGTGTAGGTTCACGCTTGATATTTAGATGTAATTCCACTGCCACCGATTTGTTCAAGACAGGAATTCTGGGCCCTAGGTCATTGGCCCCACCCCCCGGACATAGCACTGAGTCCCGGCCCTCCCCTTCAGTTTGCCAGCTATTCAGATAATACCTGGTTTTGCAACTGCGCTGGAAATCTAACAAACCTTGTAGGGCAAAAACCGTGACAATTGTTACGTAGTTTTCACCCCTTTCTATATATTTGCAAGGACACATAGGTGTTTGAATTGAATATGTGGATAGTAGAAGCATTCCCGTTCTCATACTCCAGTATAGAGCTGAGGTTTCCAGCTATTCAGATAATACCTGGTATTGCAACTGCCGGGGAAATTTAACAAGCCTCATAGGGGAAAAATAGTGACATTTGGTATGTAGTTTACACCCCTTTCTATATATTTTCAAGGACACGTAGGTGGTTGAATTGAATATAAGGATAGTAGAAGAATTGCCGTTCCCATACTCCAGTATAGAGCTGAGGTTTCCAGCTATTCAGATAATACCTGGTATTGCAACTGCCGGGGAAATTTAACAAGCCTCATAGGGTAAAAAGAGTGACTATTGCTAGGTACTTTACACCCCTTTCTATATATTTTCAAGGACACATAGGTGTTTGCATTAAATATGTGGATAGTAGAAGCATTCCCATTCCCATACTCCAGTATAGAGCTGATGTTGCCAGCTATTCAGTTAATACCTGGTGTTGCAACTGCCCGGGAAATCTGATAAACCTTGTAGGGCAAAAACCATGACAATTGGTAGGTAGTTTACACTCCTTTCTATATATTTTCATGGCCACATAGGTTTTGGAATTGAATATGTGGATAGTAGAAGCATTCCCGTTTCCATACTCCAGTATAGTGCTGATGTTGCCAGCTATTCAGTTAATAGAGTAAGTAATGGATGTTCGGTCGACAGGTATAATCGGACGTGCTAGCGCCGTACGCACAAATTACCGGAAGTGGGTGGGGCCTTCGATCGATACTACAGACCCTTCACACTCTGAGTTCAAAGTTTGGTGTTCCTCCGTTGCTTGGTTGTGGAGCTATAGCCTTCCAAAAGTAAGCCCGAATATATCAAAGATCGGTCAGTTGTATTTATTGTCGGACTCCGTTCCCTATCTCTTCTCTAAAGCAATTGTCGGTAAAATTTCTGCAGCATTGGGAAGCTGCATGACCCTGCTGCTGTGTGCCAACTTTTCGTAGTTGTAACTGCCTCGAGCACTGAGGGGCGTTGCTGAATGTGAAGCAGGGTCAATCTATCTATGATTGGACCGTGAATTTCGTATTTTTTTGTCGTAGACGCCCTAACATTACGATACGACTATCAGTGGATTGTACAGGTCCTTAGCAGCATAACGGTGCATTTCCGATGTTTATACGCTGCATGGTTCTCGAGATAGAGCTGTTTGTCTGAAAACTTCAGCATTATCTTCACTGAACATGATGCTGAAGTTTTTAGTGGATAGAAGCAGGTAAAACAGCTCTATCTTTGGAATGCCACATCGTATAAACATCAGAGTTGCACCGTTATGCTGCTAAGGACCTATACAATCCACTCATAGCCATATCGTCATGCTAGCAGGTGTTTTAGGGCGTCTGCGGCAAAAAAATACGAAATTCACTGTCCAATCATGGGTAGAGTGACCCTGCTTCACATTCAGCAACGCCCCTCAGTGCTCGAGGCAGTTACAACTGCGAAATGTTGGCGTGCAGCAGCAGGGTCGTGGAGCTTCCCAATGCTGCAGAAATTTTACCGACAGTTGCTTTAGAGAAGAGACAGGGAACGGAGTCCGACAATACATACACTTGACCGATCTTTGATATATTCGGACTTACTTTTGGAAGGCTATAGCTCCACAACCAAGCAACGGAGGAACACCAAACTTGGAACTCAGAGTGTGAAGGGTCTGTAGCATCGATCGAAGGCCCCACCCACTTCCGGTAATTTATGCGTACGGCGCTAGCGCGTCCGATTATACCTGCCGACCGAACATCCATTACTTACTCTACCTGGTATTGCAACTGCCCAGGAAATCTGATAAACCTTGTAGGGCAAAAACCGTGACAATTGGTAGGTAGTTTACACTCCTTTCTATATATTTTCAAGGCCACATAGGTTTTGGAATTGAATGTTAGGATAGTAGAAGCATTCCCGTTCTTATAGTGTAAAGCTGAGGTTGCCAACTGTTCAGATAATACCTGGTATTGCAACTGCCCGGGAAATCTAACAAGCCTCATACGGGAAAAACAGTGACAATTGTTACTTAGTTTACACCCCTTTCTATATATTTTCAAGGGCACGTAGGTTTTGGAATTGGATGGTAGAAGCATTCCCGTTCCCATACTCCAGTATAGAGCTGAGGTTGCCAGCTGTTCAGATAATACCTGGTATTGCAACTGCCCGGGAAATCTAACAAGCCTCATAGGGGAAAAACAGTGACAATTGGTACGTAGTTTACACCCCTTTCTATATATTTTCAAGGACATGAAGGTGTTTGAATTGAATATAAGCATAGTAGAAGCATTCCCGTTCCCATACTTCAGTATAGAGCTCAGGTTGCCTGCTATTCAGATAACACCTGGTATTGCAACTGCCCGGGAAATCTAACAAACCTTGTAGAGAGAAAACCGTGACAGTTGGCAGGTAGTTTTCACCCCTTTCTATATATTTTCATGGCCACATAGGTGTTGGAAGTGATTATTAGGATAGTAGAATCATTCCCGTTCCTATACACCAGTATTGTGCTGAGGTTGCCAGCTTTTCAGATAACACCTGGTATTGCAAGTGCCCGGGAAATCTAACAAGCCTTGTACGGCAAAAACCGTGATAATTCGTAGGTAGTTTACACCCCTTTGTATATATTTTCAAGGCCACATAGGTGTTTGAATTGAGTATTGGGATAGTACAATCATTCCCGTTCCCATACACCAGTATAGAGCTGAGGTTGCCAGCTGTTCAGATAATACCTGGTATTGCCGGGGAAATCTAACGAGCCTCATACGGTAAAAACAGTGACAATTAGTATATAGTTTAAACCCCTTTCTATATATTTTCAAGGCCACATAGATGTTTGAATTGAGTATTGGGATAGTACAATCATTCCCGTTCCCATACACCAGTATAGAGCGGTCTAAGTTTCAACCCCATTAAAATAGCTCTAGTACAGGCAGGAACGCAGCTTTTACAATTTAGTCTTTTACCAAGCGTTCCCCAACCTATTGGCTATTTTTTCGTTGGTTTAACATAATTGGCGGTTAACTTTAAGATAGTTATTGAAGCTGTTTTATTTAGATACCTGTAGTGTTCTGATATTACTCTGTGTAGGTTGACGCTTGATTTTTAGATGTAATTCCTCTACCACCGAATTGTTCAAGACAGGAATTCTGGGCCCTAGGGCATTGGCCCCACCCCCCGGACATAGCAATGAGTCCCGGCCCTCCCCTTCGACCCATGGGAATGGGGCCTGCCCACTGAGACACCTACATTAATACCCTATGTATACGGTCTAAGTTTCAACCCCATTAAAATAGCTCTAGTACAGGCAGGAACGCAGCTTTTACAATTTAGTCTTTTACCAAGCGTTCCCCAACCTATTGGCTATTTTCTCGTTAGTTTAATTTAATTGGCGGTTAAGTTTAAGGTAGTTATTTAAGCTGTTTTATTTAGATACCCGTAGTGATCTAGTATTCTTCTGTGTAGGTTCACGCTTGATTTTTAGATGTGATTCCACTACCACCGAATTGTTGAAGACAGGAATTCTGGGCCCTGGGACATTGGCCCCACCCCCCGGACATAGCAATGAGTCCCGGCCCTCCCCTTCGACCCATGGGAATGGGGCCTGCCCACTGCGGCACCTGCATTAATACCCTATATATACGGTCTAAGTTTCAACCCCATTAAAATAGCTCTAGTACAGGCAGGAACGCAGCTTTTACAATTTAGTCTTTTACCAAGCGTTCCCGAACCTATGGCTATTTTCTCTTTGGTTTAACTTAATTGGCGGTTAACTTTAAGATAGTTATTTAAGCTGTTTTATTTAGATACCCGTAGTGATCTACTATTACTCTGTGTATGTTCACGCTTGATTTTTAGATGTAATTCCACTACCACCGAATTGTTCAAGACAGGAATTCTGGGCCCTAGGGCATTAGCCCCACCCCCCAGGCATAGCACTGAGTCCCGGCCCTCCCCTCGACCCATGGGAATGGGGCCTGCCCACTGAGACACCTACATTAATACCCTATGTATACGGTCTAAGTTTCAAACCCATTAAAATAGCTCTAGTACAGGCAGGAACGCAGCTTTTACAATTTAGTCTTTTACCAAGCGTTCCCCAACCTATTGGCTATTTTCTCGTTAGTTTAACTTAATTGGCGGTTAACTTTAAGGTAGTTATTTAAGCTGTTTTATTTAGATACCCGTAGTGATCTAGTATTCTTCTGTGTAGGTTCACGCTTGATTTTTAGATGTGATTCCACTACCACCGAATTGTTGAAGACAGGAATTCTGGGCCCTGGGACATTGTCCCCACCCCCCGGACATAGCAATGAGTCCCGGCCCTCCCCTTCGACCCATGGGAATGGGGCCTGCCCACTGCGGCACCTGCATTAATACCCTATATATACGGTCTAAGTTTCAACCCCATTAAAATAGCTCTAGTACAGGCAGGAACGCAGCTTTTACAATTTAGTCTTTTACCAAGCGTTCCCGAACCTATGGCTATTTTCTCTTTGGTTTAACTTAATTGGCGGTTAACTTTAAGATAGTTATTTAAGCTGTTTTATTTAGATACCCGTAGTGATCTACTATTACTCTGTGTATGTTCACGCTTGATTTTTAGATGTAATTCCACTACCACCGAATTGTTCAAGACAGGAATTCTGGGCCCTAGGGCATTGGCCCCACCCCCCAGGCATAGCACTGAGTCCCGGCCCTCCCCTCGACCCATGGGAATGGGGCCTGCCCACTGAGACACCTACATTAATACCCTATGTATACGGTCTAAGTTTCAAACCCATTAAAATAGCTCTAGTACAGGCAGGAACGCAGCTTTTACAATTTAGTCTTTTACCAAGCGTTCCCCAACCTATTGGCTATTTTTTCGTTAGTTTAACTTAATTGGCGGTTAACTTTAAGATAGTTATTTAAGCTGTTTTATTTAGATACCCGTAGTGATCTACTATTACTCTGTGTATGTTCACGCTTGATTTTTAGATGTAATTCCACTACCACCGAATTGTTCAAGACAGGAATTCTGGGCCCTAGGGCATTGGCCCCACCCCCCAGGCATAGCACTGAGTCCCGGCCCTCCCCTCGACCCATGGGAATGGGGCCTGCCCACTGAGACACCTACATTAATACCCTATGTATACGGTCTAAGTTTCAAACCCATTAAAATAGCTCTAGTACAGGCAGGAACGCAGCTTTTACAATTTAGTCTTTTACCAAGCGTTCCCCAACCTATTGGCTATTTTTTCGTTAGTTTAACTTAATTGGCGGTTAACTTTAAGATAGTTATTTAAGCTGTTTTATTTAGATACCCGTAGTGATCTAGTATTCTTCTGTGTAGATTCACGCTTGATTTTTAGATGTGATTCCACTACCACCGAATTGTTGAAGACAGGAATTCTGGGCCCTGGGGCATTGGCCCCACCCCCGGACATAGCACTGAGTCCCGGCCCTCCCCTTCGACCCATGGGAATGGGGCCTGCCCACTGCGGCACCTGCATTAATACCCTATATATACGGTCTAAGTTTCAACCCCATTAAAATAGCTCTAGTACAGGCAGGAACGCAGCTTTTACAATTTAGTCTTTTACCAAGCGTTCCCCAACCTATTGGCTATTTTCTCATTAGTTTAACTTAATTGGCGGTTAACTTTAAGATAGTTATTTAAGCTGTTTTATTTAGATACCCATAGTGATCTACTATTCTTCTGTGTAGGTTCACGCTTGATTTTCAGATGTAATTCCACTACCACCGAATTGTTCAAGACAGGAATTCTGGGACGTAGGGCTTTGGTCCCACCCCCCGGACATAGCACTGAGTCACGGCCCTCCTCTTTGACCCATGGGAATGGGACCTGCCCACTGCGGCACCTGCATTAATACCCTATGTATACGGTCTAAGTTTCAACCCCATTAATAATAGAGCTGAGGTTCCCAGCTAGTCAGATAATACTGCAACTACCCGGGAAATCTAACAAGCCTCGTAGAGCATAAACAGTGACGATTGCTAGGTAGTTTACACCCCTTTACATCTAATTTCAAGGCTACCCAGGTGTTGGAATTGTATATTGGGACAGTAGAAGCTTTCCCGTTCCCATACTCCAGTGTAGACCTTGCTAGTCAGAAATGCCTTGTATTGCAACTACCTGGGAAATCTAACAAGCCTCGTAGGGCACAAACCGTGACAATTGCTAGGTAGTTTACGCCCCTTTCTATATATTTTCCATGCCACATAGGTGTTGGAGTTGAGTATTAGGATACTAGAACCTTTGCCGTTCCCATACTCCAGTATAGAGGTGAGGTTTCTAGCTATTCAGATAATACCTGGTTTTGCAACTACCCGAGAAATCTAACAAGCCTCGTAGAGCAAAAACAGTGACGATTGCTAGGTAGTTTGCCCCCCTTTACATCTAATTTCAAGGCTACATAGTTTTCGGAATTGTATATTGGGACAGTAGAAGCTTTCCCGTTCCCATACTCCAGTGTAGACCTTGCTAGTCAGAAATGCCTTGTATTGCAACTACCTGGGAAATCTAACAAGCCTCGTAGGGCACAAACCGTGACAATTGCTAGGTAGTTTACGCCCCTTTCTATATATTTTCCATGCCACATAGGTGTTGGAGTTGAGTATTAGGATACTAGAACCTTTGCCGTTCCCATACTCCAGTATAGAGGTGAGGTTTCTAGCTATTCAGATAATACCTGGTTTTGCAACTACCCGAGAAATCTAACAAGCCTCGTAGAGCAAAAACAGTGACGATTGCTAGGTAGTTTGCCCCCCTTTACATCTAATTTCAAGGCTACATAGTTTTCGGAATTGTATATTGGGACAGTAGAAGCTTTCCCGTTCCCATACTCCAGTACAGATCTGAGGTTGCCAGCTAGTCAGATATTACCTTGTATTGCAACTACCTGGGAAATCTAGCAAGCCTCGTAGGGCACAAACCGTGACAATTGCTAGGTGTTTTATAGCCCTTTCTATATATTTTCAAAGCCACATAGATGTTGGAGTTGAATATGAGGATAGTAGAATCATTCCCGTTCCCATACTCCAGTATAGAGCTGAGGTTGCCAGCTATTCAGATAATACCCTGTATTGCAACTACCCGGGAAATCTAACAAGCCTCGTAGGACAAAACTGTGACAATTGCTAAGCAGTTTACAACCCTTTCTATATGTTTTCAAAGCCTCATAGGTGTTGGAATTGATTATTAGGATAGTAGAATCTTTCTCATTCCCATAATCCAGTTTAGAGCTGAAGTTGCCAACTATTCTGATAATACCTGGTATTGCAACTACCTTGGAAATCTTACAAGCCTCTTAGAGAAAAAACCGTGGCAATTGCTAGGTAGTTTACACCCCATTACATCTAATTTCAAGGCTACCCAGGCTTTGGAATTGTCTATTGGGACAGTAGAAGCTTTCCCGTTCCCATACTCCAGCATAGATCTGAGGTTGCCAGCTAGTCAGATATTACGTTGTATTGCAACTACCTGGGAAATCTAGCAAGCTTCGTAGGGCACAAACCGTGACAATTGCTATGTATTTTATAGCCCTTTCTATATATTTTCAAAGCCACATAGATGTTGGAGTTGAATATGAGGATAGTAGAATCATTCCCGTTCCCATACTCCAGTATAGAGCTGAGGTTGCCAGCTATTCAGATATTACTTGGTATTGCAACTACCTGGGAACTCAAACAAGCCTCGTAGGGCAAAAACTGTGACAATTGCTAGATAGTTTACGCCCCTTTCTATATATTTTCAAGGCCACATAGGTGTTGGAGTTAATATTAGGATAGTAGAATCAAACCCGTTCCCATACTCCAGTATGGACCAGAGTTTGCCAGCTATTCAGATAACACCTGGTATTGCAACTACCTGGAAAACCTAACAAGCCTCGTAGGGCACAAACCGTGATAATTGCTAGGTAGTTTACACCCCTTTCTATATATTTTCAAAACCACATAGGTGTTGGAGTTAAATATTAGGATAGTAGAATCATTCCCGTTCCCATACTCCAATATAAAGCTGAGCTTGCCAGCTATTCAGAGAATACCTGGTATTGCAACTTCCCGGGAAATCTAGCAAGCCTCGTATGGCAAAAACCGTGACAATTGCTAGGTAATTTACCCCTCTTTCTATATATTTTCAAGGCCACATAGGTATTGGAGTTGAATATTAGGATAGTAGAATCATTCACGTTCAAGTACTCCAGTATAGACCTTACGTTGCCAGCTAGTCAGATAATACCTGGTATTGCAACTACCTTGGAAATCTAACAAGCCTCATAGGGCAAAAACCGTCATAATTGCCAAGCCTCGAACTGAGCTCGAACTCCTCCAATCCCGACTCCAATCCTCGAACTGGGCTCGAACTCCTACAATCCCAAGTACAAGCCTCAAACCGGGCTCGAACTCCTCCAATCCAGATTCCAAGTCCTCAAACTTGGCTCGATCTCCTCCATTGCCGATTCCAAGCCTCGATCTTGGCTCCAACTCCTCCATTACCGATTCGAAGCGTCGAACTTAGTCTCGAACTCTTCCATTGCCGATTCCAAGCATCAGAACTGAACTCGAACTCCTCCATTTCCGATTCCAATTGTCGGAACTTAGCTCGAACTCTTCCATTTCCGATTCCAAGCCTTGAACTTTGCTCTAATTCCTCCATTTCCGCGAAGGTTCGAACTGGGCTCGAACTCCTCCATTCCCGATTCCAAGCATCAGAATTTGTATCGAACTCCTCCATTTCCGATTCCAAGCTTCGAACTGGGATCGAACTCCTCTATTCCGGATTCGAAGCTTCGAACTTTTTTCGAACTCTTTCATTCCCAATTCCTAGCATGAGAATTTGTCTCGAACTCCTCCATTTCCGATTCCAAGCTTCGAACTGGGTTCGAACACCTCCATTCTCGATTCGAAGCCTCGAACTTGGTTCGAACTCTTCCATTCCCGATTCCAAGCGTCGGAACTTGGCTCGAACTCGTTCATTTCCGATTCCAAGCCTCAAACTTGTCTCGAACTCCTCCTTACCCGATTCCAAGCCTCGAACTTGGCTCAAACTTTTCCATTCCCGATTTCAAGCATCGAACTTGGCTCTAACTCTTCCATTCCTGATTCCAAGCGTCGGAATTAGTCTCGAACTCCTCCATTTCCGATTCCAAGTCTAGAACTTGGCTCGAACTCCTCCATTGCCGATTCCAAGCCTCGATCTTACCTCGAACTCCTCCATTACCGATTCCAAGCATCGGAACTTTGCTCGAACTCTTCCATTTCCGATTCCAAGCCTCGAACTTGGCTCGAACTCTTCCATTCCCGATTCCAAGCATCGAACTTGGATTGAACTTTTCCATTCCCGATTCCAAGCTTCGGATCTTCGCTGGAATACCTCCATTTCCGATTCCAAGCCTCGTACTTTGCTCGAACTCTTCCATTCACGATTCCAAGCTTCAGAACTTGTCTCGAACTACTCCATTTCCGATTCAAAGTGTCGGAACTTGTCTTGAACTCCTCCATTTCCGATTCCAACCGTCGAACTTGGCTCGAACTCATCCATTTCCGATTCCAAGCTGCGAACTTTTCTCGATCTCCTCCAATCCCGATTCCATGCATCGAACTCCATTTCCGATTCCAAGCATCGAATTTGGCTCGAACTCCTCCATTCCTGATTCCAATCCTCGAACTTAACTCAAACTCTTCCATTCCCGATTCCAATCGTCGGAACTTGGCTCGAACACCTCCATTTCCGATTCCAAGCCTCGAACTTGACTCGAACTCTTCCATTCCCGATTCCAAGCGTCGGAACTAGTCTCGAACTCCTCCATTTTCGATTCCAAGTACCGATTCGAAGCGTCATCAGAACTGAACTCGAACTCCTCCATTTCCGATTCCAATTGTCGGAACTTAGCTCGAACTCTTCCATTTCCGATTCCAAGCCTTGAACTTTGCTCTAATTCCTCCATTTCCGCTTCGAACTTGGCTCGAACTCCTCCATTCCCGATTCCAAGCATCAGAATTTGTATCGAACTCCTCCATTTCCGATTCCAAGCTTCGAACTGGGATCGAACTCCTCTATTCCGGATTCGAAGCTTCGAACTTTTTTCGAACTCTTTCATTCCCAATTCCTAGCATGAGAATTTGTCTCGAACTCCTCCATTTCCGATTCCAAGCTTCGAACTGGGTTCGAACACCATTCTCGATTCGAAGCCTCGAACTTGGCTCGAACTCTTCCATTCCCGATACCAAGCGTCGGAACTTGGCTCGAACTCGTTCATTTCCGATTCCAAGCCTCAAACTTGTCTCGAACTCCTCCTTACCCGATTCCAAGCCTCGAACTTGTCTCAAACTTTTCCAATCCAGATTCCAAGCATCGAACTTGGCTCGAACTCTTTCATTCCCGATTCCAAGCATCGGAACTAGTCTCGAACTTCTCCATTTACGATTCCAAGTCTCGAACTTGGCTCGAACTCCTCCATTGCCGATTCCAAGCCTCGATCTTGGCTCGAACTCCTCCATTACCGATTCCAAGCGTCGGAACTTTGCTCGAACTATTCTATTTCCGATTCCAAGCCTCGAACTTGGAGCCAAGTTCCGACGCTTGGAATCGACAATGGAAGAGTTCGAGCCAAGTTCGAGGCTTGGAATCGGAAATAGAATAGTTCGAGCAAAGTTCCGACGCTTGGAATCGGTAATGGAGGAGTTCGAGCCAAGATCGAGGCTTGGAATCGGCAATGGAGGAGTTCGAGCCAAGTTCGAGACTTGGAATCGTAAATGGAGAAGTTCGAGACTAGTTCCGATGCTTGGAATCGGGAATGAAAGAGTTCGAGCCAAGTTCGATGCTTGGAATCTGGATTGGAAAAGTTTGAGACAAGTTCGAGGCTTGGAATCGGGTAAGGAGGAGTTCGAGACAAGTTTGAGGCTTGGAATCGGAAATGAACGAGTTCGAGCCAAGTTCCGACGCTTGGTATCGGGAATGGAAGAGTTCGAGCCAAGTTCGAGGCTTCGAATCGAGAATGGTGTTCGAACCCAGTTCGAAGCTTGGAATCGGAAATGGAGGAGTTCGAGACAAATTCTCATGCTTGGAATTGGGAATGAAAGAGTTCGAAAAAAGTTCGAAGCTTCGAATCCGGAATAGAGGAGTTCGATCCCAGTTCGAAGCTTGGAATCGGAAATGGAGGAGTTCGATACAAATTCTGATGCTTGGAATCGGGAATGGAGGAGTTCGAGCCAAGTTCGAAGGCTTGGAATCGGAAATGGAGGAGTTCGAGCAAAGTTCCGAGGCTTGGAATCGGAAATGGAAGAGTTCGAGCCAAGTTCTGACGCTTGGAATCGGGAATGGAGGAGTTCGAGCCCATGTTCGAAGCTTGGAATCGGAAATGGAGGAGTTCGAGCCAAGTTCTCAACGCTTGGAATCGGGAATGGAGGAGTTCGAACCAAGTTCGAGGCTTGGAATCGGAAATGGAGGAGTTCGAGCCAAGTTCCGAAGCTTGGAATCGGAAATGGAGGAGTTCGAGACAAAGTTCTGATGCTTGGAATCGGGAATGGAAGAGTTCGAGCCAAGTTCGAGGCTTGGAATCGGAAATGGAGGTGTTCGAGCCAAGTTCCGACGATTGAAATCGGGAATGGAAGAGTTTGAGTTAAGTTCGAGGATTGGAATCGGGAATGGAGGAGTTCGAGCCAAATTCGATGCTTGGAATGGGAAATGGAGTACGATGCTTGGAATCGGAATTGGAGGAGATCGAGAAAAGTTCGCAGCTTGGAATCGGAAATAGAGGAGATCGAGCCAAGTTCGAGGGTTGGAATCGGAAATGGAGGAGTTCAAGCCAAGTTCCGACACTTTGAATCGGAAATGGAGTAGTTCGAGACAAGTTCTGAAGCTTGGAATCGTGAATGGAAGAGTTCTAGCAAAGTTCGAGGCTTGGAATCGGAAATGGAGGTGTTCCAGCCAAGTTCCGACGCTTGGAATCGGGAATGGAAAAGTTCAATCCAAGTTCGATGCTTGGAATCGGGAATGGAAGAGTTCGAGCCAAGTTCGATGCTTGGAATCGGAAATGGAAGAGTTCGAGCAAAGTTCCGATGCTTGGAATCGGTAATGGAGGAGTTCGAGACAAGTTCGATGCTTGGAATCGGGAATGGAGGAGTTCGAGCCAAGTTCGAGGCTTGGAATCGGAAATGGAGGAGTTCGAGACTAATTCCGACGCTTGGAATCAGGAATGGAAGAGTTAGAGCCAAGTTCGATGCTTGAAATCGGGAATGGAAAAGTTTGAGCCAAGTTCGAGGCTTGGAATCGGGTAAGGAGGAGTTCGAGACAAGTTTGAGGCTTGGAATCGGAAATGAAGGAGTTCGAGCCTAGTTCCGACGCTTGGAATCGGGAATGGAAGAGTTCGAACCAAGTTCGAGGCTTCGAATCGGGAATGGAGGTGTTCGAACCCAGTTCGTAGATGGGATTGTAGGAGTTCGAGCCAAGTTTGAGATTTGTAGACGGGATTGTAGGAGTTCGAGCCCAGTTCGAGGCTTGTAGACGGGATTGTAGGAGTTCGAGCCCAGTTCGATGCTTGGAGTCGGGATTGGAGGAGTTCGAGCCCAGTTAGAGGCTTGGAGATGGGATTGTAGGATTTCGAGTCCAGTTCGAGGCTTGGAGTCGGGATTGGAGGAGTTTGAGCCCAGTTCGAGGCTTGGATTGGATCACCGAGTTTTGGAGTGCGAGGCTACGAGGCTTGTTAGATTTCCCCAGGTAGTTGCAATACTTGGAGACTGGATTGGAGGAGTTCGAGCCCGGTTTGAGGCTTGTACTTGGGATTGTAGGAGTTCGAGCCCAGTTCGAGGATTGGAGTCGGGATTGGAGGAGTTCGAGCTCAGTTCGAGGCTTGGCAATTATGACGGTTTTTGCCCTATGAGGCTTGTTAGATTTCCAAGATAGTTGCAATACCAGGTATTATCTGACTAGCTGGCAACGTAAGGTCTATACTGGAGTATGGGAACGGGAATGATTCTACTATCCTAATATTCAACTCCAACACCTATGTGGCTTTGAAAATATATAGAAAGGGGTGTAAACTACCTAGCAATTGTCACGGTTTTTGCCCTACGAGGCTTGTTAGATTTCCCGGGTAGTTGCAATACAAGGTATTATCTGAATAGCTGGCAAACTCAGCTCTATACTGGAGTATGGGAACGGGAATGATTCTACTATCCTAATATTCAACTCCAACACCTATGTAGCTTTGAAAATATATAGAAAGGGGTGTAAACTACCTAGCAATTGCCACTGTTTGTGCCCTACGAGGCTTGTTAGATTTCCCAAGTAGTTGCAATACCAGGTGTTATCTGAATAGCTGGCAACCTCAGGTCTATACTGGAGTATGGGAACGGGAATGATTCTACTATCCTAATATTCAACTCCAACACCTATGTGGCCTTGAAAATAGATAGAAAGGTGTGTAAACTATCTAGCAATTGTCACGGTTTTTGCACTACGAGGCTTGTTATGATTTCCCAGGTAGTTGCAATACCAGGTATATCTGAATAGCTGGCAACCTCAGCTCTATACTGGAGTATGGGAACGGGAATGATTCTACTATCCTAATATTCAACTCCAACACCTATGTGGCTTTGAAAATATATAGAAAGGGGTGTAAACTACCATAGCAATTGTCACGGTTTTTGCCCTACGAGGCTTGTTAGATTTCCCAGGTAGTTGCAATACAAGGTATTATCTGACTAGCTGGCAACCTCAGCTCTATACTGGAGTATGGGAACGGGAAAGCTTCTACTGTCCCAATATACAATTCCAACAGCCTGTGTAGCCTTGAAATTAGATGTAATGGGGTGTAAACTACCTAGCAATTGCCACTGTTTTTACTCTACGAGGCTTGTTAGATTTCCCAAGGTAGTTGCAATACCAGGTATTATCTGAATAGCTGGCAACCTTCAGCTCTATACTGGAGTATGGGAACGGGAAAGATTCTACTATCCTAATAATCAATTCCAACACCTATGTGGCTTTGAAATTATATAGAAAGGGGTGTAAACTAGCAGTTGCCACTGTTTTGTGCTCTACGAAGCTTGTTATATTTACCGAGTAGTTGCAATACAGGGTATTTCTGAATAGCTGGCAACCTCAGCTCTATACTGGAGTATGGGAACGGCAATGATTCTACTATCCTAATATTCAACTCCAACACCTATGTGGCTTTGAAAATATATAGAAAGGGGTGTAAACTACCTAGCAATTGTCACGGTTTGTGCCCTACGAGGCTTGTTAGATTTCCCAGGTAGTTGCAATACAAGGCATTATCTGACTAGCTGGCAACCTTAGGTCTATACTGGAGTATGGGAACGGGAAAGCTTCTACTGTCCCAATATACAATTCCAACACTTGTGTAGCCTTGAAATTAGATGTAAAGGTGTGTAAACTATCTAGCAGTTGCCACTGTTTTTGCTCTACGAGGCTTGTTACATTTCCCGGGTAGTTGCAATACCAGGTATTATCTGAATAGCTGGCAACCTCAGCTCTATACTGGAGTATGGGAACGGGAATGATTCTACTATCCTAATACTCAATTCCAACACCTATGTGGCTATGAAATTATATAGAAAATATATAGAAAGGGGTGTAAACTACCTCCAGCAATTGTCACGGTTTGTGCCCTACGAGGCTTGTTAGATTTCCCAGGTAGTTGCAATACAAGGCATTATCTGAATAGCTGGCAACCTAAGGTCTATACTGGAGTATGGGAACGGGAAAGCTTCTACTATCCCAATATTCAATTCCAACACTATGTGGCCTTGAAAAATATATGTAAAGGGGTGTAAACTACCTAGCAATTGCCACTGTTTTTGCTCTACGAGGCTTGTTAGATTTCCCGGGTAGTTGCAATACCAGGTATTATCTGAATAGCTGGCAACCTCAGCTCTATACTGGAGTATGGGAACGGGAATGATTCTACTATCCTAATATTCAATTCCAACACCTATGTGGCTTTGAAAATATATAGAAAGGGGTGTAAACTACCTAGCAATTGTCACGGTTTGTGCCCTACGAGGCTTGTTAGATTTCCCAGGTAGTTGCAATACAAGGCATTATCTGACTATCTGGCAACCTTAGTCTATACTGGAGTATGGGAACGGGAAAGCTTCTACTATCCCAATATTCAATTCCAACACTATGTGTAGCTTTGAAAATATATGTAAAGGGGTGTAAACTACCTAGCAATTGTCACGGTTTTTGCCCTACGAGGCTTGTTAGATTTCCCGGGTAGTTGCAATACCAGGTATTATCTGAATAGCTGGCAACCTCAGCTCTATTATTAATGGGGTTGAAACTTAGACCGTATACATAGGGTATCCTAATGCAGGTGCCGCAGTGGGCAGGTCCCATTCCCATGGGTCAAAGGGGAGGGCCGGGACTCAGTGCTATGTCCGGGGGGTGGGACCAAAGCCCTACGTCCCAGAATTCCTGTCTTGAACAATTCGGTGGTAGTGGAATTACATCTGAAAATCAAGCGTGAACCTACACAGAAGAATAGTAGATCACTATGGGTATCTAAATAAAACAGCTTAAATAACTATCTTAAAGTTAACCGCCAATTAAGTTAAACTAATGAGAAAATAGCCAATAGGTTGGGGAACGCTTGGTAAAAGACTAAATTGTAAAAGCTGCGTTCCTGCCTGTACTAGAGCTATTTTAATGGGGTTGAAACTTAGACCGTATATATAGGGTATTAATGCAGGTGCCGCAGTGGGCAGGCCCCATTCCCATGGGTCGAAGGGGAGGGCCGGGACTCAGTGCTATGTCCGGGGGGTGGGGCCAATGCCCCAGGGCCCAGAATTCCTGTCTTCAACAATTCGGTGGTAGTGGAATCACATCTAAAAATCAAGCGTGAATCTACACAGAAGAATACTAGATCACTACGGGTATCTAAATAAAACAGCTTAAATAACTATCTTAAAGTTAACCGCCAATTAAGTTAAACTAACGAAAAAATAGCCAATAGGTTGGGGAACGCTTGGTAAAAGACTAAATTGTAAAAGCTGCGTTCCTGCCTGTACTAGAGCTATTTTAATGGGTTTGAAACTTAGACCGTATACATAGGGTATTAATGTAGGTGTCTCAGTGGGCAGGCCCCATTCCCATGGGTCGAGGGGAGGGCCGGGACTCAGTGCTATGCCTGGGGGGTGGGGCCAATGCCCTAGGGCCCAGAATTCCTGTCTTGAACAATTCGGTGGTAGTGGAATTACATCTAAAAATCAAGCGTGAACCTACACAGAGTAATAGTAGATCACTACGGGTATCTAAATAAAACAGCTTAAATAACTATCTTAAAGTTAACCGCCAATTAAGTTAAACTAACGAGAAAATAGCCAATAGGTTGGGGAACGCTTGGTAAAAGACTAAATTGTAAAAGCTGCGTTCCTGCCTGTACTAGAGCTATTTTAATGGGGTTGAAACTTAGACCGTATACATAGGGTATTAATGCAGGTGCCGCAGTGGGCAGGCCCCATTCCCATGGGTCGAAGGGGAGGGCCGGGACTCAGTGCTATGCCTGGGGGTGGGGCCAATGCCCTAGGGCCCAGAATTCCTGTCTTGAACAATTCGGTGGTAGTGGAATTACATCTAAAAATCAAGCGTGAACCTACACAGAGTAATAGTAGATCACTACGGGTATCTAAATAAAACAGCTTAAATAACTATCTTAAAGTTAACCGCCAATTAAGTTAAACTAATGAGAAAATAGCCAATAGGTTGGGGAACGCTTGGTAAAAGACTAAATTGTAAAAGCTGCGTTCCTGCCTGTACTAGAGCTATTTTAATGGGGTTGAAACTTAGACCGTATACATAGGGTATTAATGCAGGTGCCGCAGTGGGCAGGCCCCATTCCCATGGGTCGAAGGGGAGGGCCGGGACTCAGTGCTATGTCCGGGGGGTGGGGCCAATGCCCTAGGGCCCAGAATTCCTGTCTTGAACAATTCGGTGGTAGTGGAATTACATCTAAAAATCAAGCGTGAACCTACACAGAAGTAATAGTAGATCACTACGGGTATCTAAATAAAACAGCTTAAATAACTATCTTAAAGTTAACCGCCAATTAAGTTAAACTAACGAGAAAATAGCCAATAGGTTGAGGGGAACGCTTGGTAAAAGACTAAATTGTAAAAGCTGCGTTCCTGCCTGTACTAGAGCTATTTTAATGGGGTTGAAACTTAGACCATATACATAGGGTATTAATGTAGGAGCCGCAGTGGGCAGGTCCCATTCCCATGGGTCAAAGGGGAGGGCCGGGACTCAGTGCTATGTCCTGGGGGGTGGGGCCAATGCCCTAGGGCCCAGAATTCCTGTCTTGAACAATTCGGTGGTAGTGGAATTACATCTAAAAATCAAGCGTGAACCTACACAGAGTAATAGTAGATCACTACGGGTATCTAAATAAAACAGCTTAAATAACAACCTTAAAGTTAACCGCCAATTAAGTTAAACTAACGAGAAAGTAGCTAATAGGTTGGGGAACGCTTGGTAAAAGACTAAATTGTAAAAGCTGCGTTCCTGCCTGTACTAGAGCTATTTTAATGGGGTTGAAACTTAGACCGTATATATAGGGTATTAATGCAGGTGCCGCAGTGGGCAGGCCCCATTCCCATGGGTCGAAGGGGAGGGCCGGGACTCATTGCTATGTCCGGGGGGTGGGGCCAATGTCCCAGGGCCCAGAATTCCTGTCTTCAACAATTCGGTGGTAGTGGAATCACATCTAAAAATCAAGCGTGAACCTACACAGAAGAATACTAGATCACTACGGGTATCTAAATAAAACAGCTTAAATAACTACCTTAAACTTAACCGCCAATTAAATTAAACTAACGAGAAAATAGCCAATAGGTTGGGGAACGCTTGGTAAAAGACTAAATTGTAAAAGCTGCGTTCCTGCCTGTACTAGAGCTATTTTAATGGGGTTGAAACTTAGACCGTATACATAGGGTATTAATGTAGGTGTCTCAGTGGGCAGGCCCCATTCCCATGGGTCGAAGGGGAGGGCCGGGACTCATTGCTATGTCCGGGGGGTGGGGCCAATGCCCTAGGGCCCAGAATTCCTGTCTTGAACAATTCGGTGGTAGAGGAATTACATCTAAAAATCAAGCGTCAACCTACACAGAGTAATATCAGAACACTACAGGTATCTAAATAAAACAGCTTCAATAACTATCTTAAAGTTAACCGCCAATTATGTTAAACCAACGAAAAAATAGCCAATAGGTTGGGGAACGCTTGGTAAAAGACTAAATTGCAAAAGCTGCGTTCCTGCCTGTACTAGAGCTATTTTAATGGGGTTGAAACTTAGACTGTATACATAGGGTATTAATGCAGGTGCCGCAGTGGGCAGGCCCAATTCCCAAGGGTTGAAGGGGTGGGCCGGGACTCAGTGCTATGTCCGGGTGGTGGGACCAATGCCCTAGGGCTCAGAATTCCTGTCTTGAACAATTCGGTGGTAGTGGAATTACATCTACAAATCAATCTGCTCTATACTGGAGTATGAGAACGGGAATGATTCTACTATACTAATAATCAATTCCAACACTTATGTGGCCTTGAATATATATAGAAAGGGGTGTAAACAACCTACCAATTGTCACTGTTTTTATCCTATGAGGATTGTTAGATTTCCCTGGGCAGTTGCAATACTAGGAATTATATGAATAGCTGGCAACCTCAGCTCTATACTGAAGTATGGGACCGGGAATGACTCTACTATCCTAATATTCACTTCCAACACCTATGTGGCCTTGAAAATTTATAGAAAGGGGTGTAAATCTCCTACCAATTGTCACTGTTTGTGCCCAGTTAGGCTTTTTAGATTACCCTGGCAGTTGAAATACCAGTTATTATCAGAATATCTGACAACCTCAGCTCTATACTGGAGTATGGGAACGGGAATGCTTCCACTATCCTAATATTCATTTCCAACACCTATGTGGCCTATAGAAAGGGGTGTAAACTTCCTATCAATTGTCACTATATTTTCCCTATGACGCTTGTTCGATTTCCCGGGCAGTTGCAATACCAGGTATTATCTCAATAGCTGTCAACCTGAGCTCTATACTGAAGTATGGGAACGGGAATGCTTCTACTATGCTTATATTCAATTCAAACACCTTCATGTCCTTGAAAATATATAGAAAGGGGTGTAAACTACGTACCAATTGTCACTGTTTTTCCCCTATGAGGCTTGTTAGATTTCCCGGGCAGTTGCAATACCAGGTATTATCTGAACAGCTGGCAACCTCAGCTCTATACTGGAGTATGGGAACGGGAATGCTTCTACCATCCAATTCCAAAACCTACGTGCCCTTGAAAATATATAGAAAGGGGTGTAAACTAAGTAACAATTGTCACTGTTTTTCCCGTATGAGGCTTGTTAGATTTCCCGGGCAGTTGCAATACCAGGTATTATCTGAACAGTTGGCAACCTCAGCTGGACCGCTACACCACCACTGGACATGACTCTCCCGGCCATTAGATGTGATTCCACTACCACCGAATTGTTGAAGACAGGAATTCTGGGCCCTGGGACATTGGCCCCACCCCCCGGACATAGCAATGAGTCCCGGCCCTCCCCTTCGACCCATGGGAATGGGGCCTGCCCACTGCGGCACCTGCATTAATACCCTATATATACGGTCTAAGTTTCAACCCCATTAAAATAGCTCTAGTACAGGCAGGAACGCAGCTTTTACAATTTAGTCTTTTACCAAGCGTTCCCGAACCTATGGCTATTTTCTCTTTGGTTTAACTTAATTGGCGGTTAACTTTAAGATAGTTATTTAAGCTGTTTTATTTAGATACCCGTAGTGATCTACTATTACTCTGTGTATGTTCACGCTTGATTTTTAGATGTAATTCCACTACCACCGAATTGTTCAAGACAGGAATTCTGGGCCCTAGGGCATTGGCCCCACCCCCCAGGCATAGCACTGAGTCCCGGCCCTCCCCTCGACCCATGGGAATGGGGCCTGCCCACTGCGGACACCTACATTAATACCCTATGTATACGGTCTAAGTTTCAAACCCCATTAAAATAGCTCTAGTACAGGCAGGAACGCAGCTTTTACAATTTAGTCTTTTACCAAGCGTTCCCCAACCTATTGGCTATTTTCTCGTTAGTTTAACTTAATTGGCGGTTAACTTTAAGGATAGTTATTTAAGCTGTTTTATTTAGATACCCGTAGTGATCTAGTATTACTTCTGTGTAGGTTCACGCTTGATTTTTAGATGTGATTCCACTACCACCGAATTGTTGAAGACAGGAATTCTCGGCCCTGGGACATTGTCCTTGGTTAGGGTTAGGGTTAGGGTTAGGGGTTAGGGTTAGGGTTAGGGTTAGGGTTAGGGTTAGGGTTAGGGTTAGGGTTAGGGTTAGGGTTAGGGTTAGGGTTAGGGTTAGGGTTTGGGTTAGGGTTAGGGTTAGGGTTAGGGTTAGGGTTAGGGTTAGGGTTAGGGTTAGGGTTAGGGTTAGGGTTAGGGTTAGGGTACAGCATGGGGGTGGGGGGGGGTGGGGGTGGGGGTGGGGGTGGGGGTGGGGGTGGGGGTGGGGGTGGGGGTGGGGGTGGGGGTGGGGGTGGGGGTGGGGGTGGGGGTGGGGGTGGGGGTGGGGGTGGGGGTGGGGGTGGGGGTGGGGGTGGGGGTGGGGTTGGGGTGGGTGTGGGGTTGGGTTGGGGTTGGGGTTGGGGTTGGGGTTGGGGTTGGGGTTGGGGTTGGGGTTGGGGTTGGGGTTGGGGTTGGGGTTGGGGTTGGGGTTGGGGTTGGGGTTGGGGTTGGGGTTGGGGTTGGGGTTGGGGTTGGGGTTGGGGTTGGGGTTGGGGTTGGGGGTTGGGGTTAGGGTTTGGGGTTGGGGTTGGGGTTGGGGTTGGGGTTGGGGTTGGGGTTGGGGTTGGGGTTGGGGTTGGGGCTGGGTTTGGGGTTGGGGTTGGGTATATCCTTACAAAGGTTACAACAGCTACTTAGCTACACACCATAGCACAACCAAGGATATGGTTAGTTAGGGACTGGCCCACTCTAGGCCTCTAGATAGGAATGTAGCTGCAGTACCTGCACAATAGCATTTAATGAAGAAACTTGTCTCCTCCCCCTCACCGAATGAGTGGGAGGAGCCAAGGTCTGGGTGCAAGACGAAGTGTGGTATTGAAGTATTGTATTAATTAGTGGCACTTTCAGTGCTTAATAGCTAGCAAAGCTATGCATTGTTAGCAGTTGTTAGGTGAGGTGATGAAATATTTTACTAATGAGTGTCACTTTGAGTGTTAGCTAGCAGAAAAATGCAGTACAAAGTGTGACTACAGAGCAGACATGTGACTTTGAATGGGTATAAATGCTGTGGCAGTGGCACCACCATCATTTTTGAGGCAAATTGTAGCAAAGACGATCAAGTAAATGGCTGCCTCAGAAATAACAACAGTTGAGCTGGCAGGGAAGACACTGCCTTGCTACCAGGAAGGAGAAGAGACATACATACTGTACGCGAACTTGATGAAAGAGTTCGAACTCGCTGAAAACATCAGCCTATCCACACAGCAGCGCCGGAAGAACAAAATTGCGAGCACAGACCAACACTGCCCTTCTCAGCACCTGAATTGCCTGAAGGATGCTGGGCTGGTGTCACGAGGAGCAAAGAACGTTGCAGTACTGACGACAAACCAGGCTCAGCAACTGCTCCAGCTCTACAAAGTTCCAGTCGAGACAAATGTAGCTTTGACGCAATAGTGTTCCCAGTCGATGTAGTTTATGACAACATAGCTGGTGTGTACACACTGCGATCCTCACATTTGGAGATACATAAGATTGTTAAAAAGGACTAAACTTCTACCTACATGTATGTAACAACCACTCATTATCTTTGTATGAATGACCGCTGTACTGTTGTGAAATTTTCTAGAGTTCATGGCTATAATACACACTCTCGTTCCTTTGTCAATTTGCATGAAAATAATACCTGGGCCACCTTGCTACTGGTAATTAATTGCTAAATGTACTACACTTATGAGTATCCATGATACCCACAAAAAACATTAAAATACTAGCAGCTACACACAGACACACACACACACACACCACACAAGGCAGATATACTGGCCACGTACGTACTTAAGAGCCCGGGCTTAGGGCAGGCAGAGAGGGTGACTTATGTTTTACGTGCCCGCACTAGATACCTATCTGTCACACAGCCAGTCAGTCAGTCCACGATGATTTCTTTATCAAGCCACACTGCCATACGGATACCAGCCCATAGTAAGAGCCATTGATGGATGCTTGATATGAAATCATCGGGCCAACCAAAGGCTGCATGTTGTGTGACCACCCTAACCCTGACGACTCACCTACACGAGCCTCTCCAGTGCTCGCTCGCTCTTGCTAGGACCTCCTGGAGCGAGTCCTGGAATGAATGAATGCATACATACATACATAGCATTGCTCCTTCCGAGTATTTTAATGTTTTTCGTGGCTATCATGGATAGCCATCAAAACCCTGGTAGCTCAGCTTCACTGGACAATTCTAGCACATACATCTATGCATACATTGCTGCGCTATAATGCTGTTCAGATAGAGATGGCTAGCAGCTACACACAGACACACACACACACACACCACACAAGGCAGATATACTGGCCACGTACGTACTTAAGAGCCCGGGCTTAGGGCAGGCAGAGAGGGTGACTTATGTTTTACGTGCCCGCACTAGATACCTATCTGTCACACAGCCAGTCAGTCAGTCCACGATGATTTCTTTATCAAGCCACACTGCCATACGGATACCAGCCCATAGTAAGAGCCATTGATGGATGCTTGATATGAAATCATCGGGCCAACCAAAGGCTGCATGTTGTGTGACCACCCTAACCCTGACGACTCACCTACACGAGCCTCTCCAGTGCTCGCTCGCTCTTGCTAGGACCTCCTGGAGCGAGTCCTGGAATGAATGAATGCATACATACATACATAGCATTGCTCCTTCCGAGTATTTTAATGTTTTTCGTGGCTATCATGGATAGCCATCAAAACCCTGGTAGCTCAGCTTCACTGGACAATTCTAGCACATACATCTATGCATACATTGCTGCGCTATAATGCTGTTCAGATAGAGATGGCTAGCAGCTACACACAGACACACACACACACACACCACACAAGGCAGATATACTGGCCACGTACGTACTTAAGAGCCCGGGCTTAGGGCAGGCAGAGAGGGTGACTTATGTTTTACGTGCCCGCACTAGATACCTATCTGTCACACAGCCAGTCAGTCAGTCCACGATGATTTCTTTATCAAGCCACACTGCCATACGGATACCAGCCCATAGTAAGAGCCATTGATGGATGCTTGATATGAAATCATCGGGCCAACCAAAGGCTGCATGTTGTGTGACCACCCTAACCCTGACGACTCACCTACACGAGCCTCTCCAGTGCTCGCTCGCTCTTGCTAGGACCTCCTGGAGCGAGTCCTGGAATGAATGAATGCATACATACATACATAGCATTGCTCCTTCCGAGTATTTTAATGTTTTTCGTGGCTATCATGGATAGCCATCAAAACCCTGGTAGCTCAGCTTCACTGGACAATTCTAGCACATACATCTATGCATACATTGCTGCGCTATAATGCTGTTCAGATAGAGATGGCTAGCAGCTACACACAGACACACACACACACACACCACACAAGGCAGATATACTGGCCACGTACGTACTTAAGAGCCCGGGCTTAGGGCAGGCAGAGAGGGTGACTTATGTTTTACGTGCCCGCACTAGATACCTATCTGTCACACAGCCAGTCAGTCAGTCCACGATGATTTCTTTATCAAGCCACACTGCCATACGGATACCAGCCCATAGTAAGAGCCATTGATGGATGCTTGATATGAAATCATCGGGCCAACCAAAGGCTGCATGTTGTGTGACCACCCTAACCCTGACGACTCACCTACACGAGCCTCTCCAGTGCTCGCTCGCTCTTGCTAGGACCTCCTGGAGCGAGTCCTGGAATGAATGAATGCATACATACATACATAGCATTGCTCCTTCCGAGTATTTTAATGTTTTTCGTGGCTATCATGGATAGCCATCAAAACCCTGGTAGCTCAGCTTCACTGGACAATTCTAGCACATACATCTATGCATACATTGCTGCGCTATAATGCTGTTCAGATAGAGATGGCTAGCAGCTACACACAGACACACACACACACACACCACACAAGGCAGATATACTGGCCACGTACGTACTTAAGAGCCCGGGCTTAGGGCAGGCAGAGAGGGTGACTTATGTTTTACGTGCCCGCACTAGATACCTATCTGTCACACAGCCAGTCAGTCAGTCCACGATGATTTCTTTATCAAGCCACACTGCCATACGGATACCAGCCCATAGTAAGAGCCATTGATGGATGCTTGATATGAAATCATCGGGCCAACCAAAGGCTGCATGTTGTGTGACCACCCTAACCCTGACGACTCACCTACACGAGCCTCTCCAGTGCTCGCTCGCTCTTGCTAGGACCTCCTGGAGCGAGTCCTGGAATGAATGAATGCATACATACATACATAGCATTGCTCCTTCCGAGTATTTTAATGTTTTTCGTGGCTATCATGGATAGCCATCAAAACCCTGGTAGCTCAGCTTCACTGGACAATTCTAGCACATACATCTATGCATACATTGCTGCGCTATAATGCTGTTCAGATAGAGATGGCTAGCAGCTACACACAGACACACACACACACACACCACACAAGGCAGATATACTGGCCACGTACGTACTTAAGAGCCCGGGCTTAGGGCAGGCAGAGAGGGTGACTTATGTTTTACGTGCCCGCACTAGATACCTATCTGTCACACAGCCAGTCAGTCAGTCCACGATGATTTCTTTATCAAGCCACACTGCCATACGGATACCAGCCCATAGTAAGAGCCATTGATGGATGCTTGATATGAAATCATCGGGCCAACCAAAGGCTGCATGTTGTGTGACCACCCTAACCCTGACGACTCACCTACACGAGCCTCTCCAGTGCTCGCTCGCTCTTGCTAGGACCTCCTGGAGCGAGTCCTGGAATGAATGAATGCATACATACATACATAGCATTGCTCCTTCCGAGTATTTTAATGTTTTTCGTGGCTATCATGGATAGCCATCAAAACCCTGGTAGCTCAGCTTCACTGGACAATTCTAGCACATACATCTATGCATACATTGTTGCGCTATAATGCTGCTCAGATAGAGATGGCTTGGGCTAAGGTAACAGAGCCATTGGGGGAGCTGAGAGCCCACCTTTCCCGAAACCGAGAAGGGGTGGGGCTCGGGCTTCTCGAGCTGGCTCGATCCGTGTAATGGCTACATGAAGGCCCATATTAGAGTGGGACTTATATTCTATCGGACTCACCTTGATACGATAGAGCTCTCCTGCAACACGACTGTATAGTACCCTCTTAATAGTCACGTGCATGCAATGAGCCCCGCCCATTCAGTAGGATTGCCAGCCGTTTGCTAGCCATGTAGCTATTGCTGGGCGGTGGAAGCAACTCGTTTCCATCAAGTACAAATAGCTCTTACTCGTGCATGAAAACGGGGCTAGTGGAAACTTCCAGTTGTAATGCAAAGCCTAAAATCTCGTTCTCCAAGATGAAATATTCCACGCCAAAAATTTTAGCAAGTTTGCAAAGAAGGACAAAAAAATTCAGTCTTTATAATTGAAAGCCGATGAAATACAACTCTAGGTTGGATCTATGTGCAAATGTCTGCCCGTTTTTGCTCATTAACTTCCCTATACAACAGTACTTAAGAAGAAGTGCCACGTCAGCATGGTTAGCAGTGCTACCCATGGCTTTCGCCTATACTTTAAGTACACGTTTAACCCCTAAAACAGCAAAATGGCCGATTTTGGCAGAAAATGGGCGTAGGCCTCCCTAGCAACGGCGCATAATGTATGGTGGTGCTGTTCAGTTTTAGCTGTATAACGGCCCTCTGTGCAAACTTGTTGTTGTAATAGCTTTCGAATACATTAATGCACGTCAGCTACACGGTCACTGTACTGCTGTGTCCACCACAGTGACAGAAATGGGATCACAGCAATGGGTAGTAGCGCTAGCCATGGTCATTACGTGATCTATGCCGTCAGTATAGACCCGTGGGATAGCCTGTTTGTAGAGCAGCCTTGATGTCACCTCTGTACCAATATAATTTTAAATAGTCAGAATTTTGCAGTGAAAGAGCTCATACTGCATAATTGCAGTAAATGTTGCACTTGTGCAGTAAGCTAAGGCCTTCACCGGGCCGGGTGAGGTTCGGGCGTGGGCGGAGTCACGCGCACTCCACAGTGCGTCTGTAATGCTCTCATACCCCTAAGTAATTATCTCATGCATACCATTCATGAAAAATTATATATAGGTCGAGTCAAATTAAGCGATGATATTTAAGGAGGATGAGTCAGGAAATTATTCCAGAATGTGTAAAAACAGAAAATGAAGAAGAAACTATATAATCAGGCAAATGGAAATAATAGAGTTATGAACAAAAGAAAAATAATAAGAATTAGTTCGAACAAAGAGTTCAAGGGTTGAGTGAGTTCAAGCAAATTCCACAAGCATGAAATATAGACACCACAGAACCATATGGTCCTTAGTTTGCAGTGTCTACAACCCATGAAGGTGGATCATGCAAGCAAGGCAGGTCGGGGAAACACCTCCTGCAATTAAAGAAAGAAAAGCATATCATTAGCTTCATTCCTAGTGACGTTATAACCCCAACCAGAGAACAATAGCTGGCTACTGTTCTCTGGTTGGGGTTAGTCAAAATTCCCATAACATTTTATGCATAGTGAAACATTTCTGCATTCACACTAGGGCTAGTGAAAGTTTAGCGGAGGCTACTGTTCTCTGGTTGGGGTTAGTCAAAATTCCCATAACATTTCATGCATAGAGAAACATTTCTGCATTCACACTAGGGTTAGTGAAAGCTTAGCGGAGGCTACTGTTCTCTGGTTGGGGTTAGTCAAAATTCCCGGAACATTTCATGCATAATGAACAAATTTAGCATTCACACTAGGGTTAGTGAAAGCTTAGCGGAGGCTACTGTTCTCTGGTTGGGGTTAGTCAAAATTCCCGGAACATTTCATGCATAATGAACAAATTTAGCATTCACACTAGGGTTAGGGTTAGGGTTAGGGTTAGGGTTAGGGTTAGGGTTAGGGTTAGGGTTAGGGTTAGGGTTAGGGTTAGGGTTAGGGTTAGGGTTAGGGTTTAGCCCTGCGAATATGTCCCTAAAGCATGTCCCTCGGGCAAATAGGGCCCAATTTATGTCCCTAAGGCCAAATTCTATGTCCCGCTAGGCCCGTAGATGTCCTTTAAGGATTCTATGGGTCAGGGATACAACACGTCCCTTACATGAGGACAGTGAGGCAAGAGAAACAGTCAGTATAGTCAAAAGTTGCAGCAGAACATGTGACTCTGTTCTACATCCTATTAATCGATGCACCAGCATGATGTCGGGAGCCATTAAGGACCACAGAAGGAAAGGGGTTAATGCATGTCCTCTGGAGTGTCTATAATAAAATTATTTCAGGGCCAAGCCCTGCGAATATGTCCCTAAAGCATGTCCCTCGGGCAAATAGGGCCCAATTTATGTCCCTAAGGCCAAATTCTATGTCCCGCTAGGCCCGTAGATGTCCTTTAAGGATTCTATGGGTCAGGGATACAACACGTCCCTTACATGAGGACAGTGAGGCAAGAGAAACAGTCAGTATAGTCAAAAGTTGCAGCAGAACATGTGACTCTGTTCTACATCCTATTAATCGATGCACCAGCATGATGTCGGGAGCCATTAAGGACCACAGAAGGAAAGGGGTTAATGCATGTCCTCTGGAGTGTCTATAATAAAATTATTTCAGGGCCAAGCCCTGCGAATATGTCCCTAAAGCATGTCCTCGTGAAAGTAGAGTAATATAGAAAAAGTGAAAGTGGGATAATACAACATATTACTGTAGTTTTGTCTGTATTATGCTAACCCTGAGGTTGGGGTTGGGTTAGGAGGTGAGGGCAAGAGAAACAGTCAGTATAGTCAAAAGTTGCAGCAGAACATGTGACTCTGTTCTACATCCTATTAATCGATGCACCAGCATGATGTCGGGAGCCATTAAGGACCACAGAAGGAAAGGGGTTAATGCATGTCCTCTGGAGTGTCTATAATAAAATTATTTCAGGGCCAAGCCCTGCGAATATGTCCCTAAAGCATGTCCCTCGGGCAAATAGGGCCCAATTTATGTCCCTAAGGCCAAATTCTATGTCCCGCTAGGCCCGTAGATGTCCTTTAAGGATTCTATGGGTCAGGGATACAACACGTCCCTTACATGAGGACAGTGAGGCAAGAGAAACAGTCAGTATAGTCAAAAGTTGCAGCAGAACATGTGACTCTGTTCTACATCCTATTAATCGATGCACCAGCATGATGTCGGGAGCCATTAAGGACCACAGAAGGAAAGGGGTTAATGCATGTCCTCTGGAGTGTCTATAATAAAATTATTTCAGGGCCAAGCCCTGCGAATATGTCCCTAAAGCATGTCCCTCGGGCAAATAGGGCCCAATTTATGTCCCTAAGGCCAAATTCTATGTCCCGCTAGGCCCGTAGATGTCCTTTAAGGATTCTATGGGTCAGGGATACAACACGTCCCTTACATGAGGACAGTGAGGCAAGAGAAACAGTCAGTATAGTCAAAAGTTGCAGCAGAACATGTGACTCTGTTCTACATCCTATTAATCGATGCACCAGCATGATGTCGGGAGCCATTAAGGACCACAGAAGGAAAGGGGTTAATGCATGTCCTCTGGAGTGTCTATAATAAAATTATTTCAGGGCCAAGCCCTGCGAATATGTCCCTAAAGCATGTCCCTCGGGCAAATAGGGCCCAATTTATGTCCCTAAGGCCAAATTCTATGTCCCGCTAGGCCCGTAGATGTCCTTTAAGGATTCTATGGGTCAGGGATACAACACGTCCCTTACATGAGGACAGTGAGGCAAGAGAAACAGTCAGTATAGTCAAAAGTTGCAGCAGAACATGTGACTCTGTTCTACATCCTATTAATCGATGCACCAGCATGATGTCGGGAGCCATTAAGGACCACAGAAGGAAAGGGGTTAATGCATGTCCTCTGGAGTGTCTATAATAAAATTATTTCAGGGCCAAGCCCTGCGAATATGTCCCTAAAGCATGTCCCTCGGGCAAATAGGGCCCAATTTATGTCCCTAAGGCCAAATTCTATGTCCCGCTAGGCCCGTAGATGTCCTTTAAGGATTCTATGGGTCAGGGATACAACACGTCCCTTACATGAGGACAGTGAGGCAAGAGAAACAGTCAGTATAGTCAAAAGTTGCAGCAGAACATGTGACTCTGTTCTACATCCTATTAATCGATGCACCAGCATGATGTCGGGAGCCATTAAGGACCACAGAAGGAAAGGGGTTAATGCATGTCCTCTGGAGTGTCTATAATAAAATTATTTCAGGGCCAAGCCCTGCGAATATGTCCCTAAAGCATGTCCCTCGGGCAAATAGGGCCCAATTTATGTCCCTAAGGCCAAATTCTATGTCCCGCTAGGCCCGTAGATGTCCTTTAAGGATTCTATGGGTCAGGGATACAACACGTCCCTTACATGAGGACAGTGAGGCAAGAGAAACAGTCAGTATAGTCAAAAGTTGCAGCAGAACATGTGACTCTGTTCTACATCCTATTAATCGATGCACCAGCATGATGTCGGGAGCCATTAAGGACCACAGAAGGAAAGGGGTTAATGCATGTCCTCTGGAGTGTCTATAATAAAATTATTTCAGGGCCAAGCCCTGCGAATATGTCCCTAAAGCATGTCCCTCGGGCAAATAGGGCCCAATTTATGTCCCTAAGGCCAAATTCTATGTCCCGCTAGGCCCGTAGATGTCCTTTAAGGATTCTATGGGTCAGGGATACAACACGTCCCTTACATGAGGACAGTGAGGCAAGAGAAACAGTCAGTATAGTCAAAAGTTGCAGCAGAACATGTGACTCTGTTCTACATCCTATTAATCGATGCACCAGCATGATGTCGGGAGCCATTAAGGACCACAGAAGGAAAGGGGTTAATGCATGTCCTCTGGAGTGTCTATAATAAAATTATTTCAGGGCCAAGCCCTGCGAATATGTCCCTAAAGCATGTCCCTCGGGCAAATAGGGCCCAATTTATGTCCCTAAGGCCAAATTCTATGTCCCGCTAGGCCCGTAGATGTCCTTTAAGGATTCTATGGGTCAGGGATACAACACGTCCCTTACATGAGGACAGTGAGGCAAGAGAAACAGTCAGTATAGTCAAAAGTTGCAGCAGAACATGTGACTCTGTTCTACATCCTATTAATCGATGCACCAGCATGATGTCGGGAGCCATTAAGGACCACAGAAGGAAAGGGGTTAATGCATGTCCTCTGGAGTGTCTATAATAAAATTATTTCAGGGCCAAGCCCTGCGAATATGTCCCTAAAGCATGTCCCTCGGGCAAATAGGGCCCAATTTATGTCCCTAAGGCCAAATTCTATGTCCCGCTAGGCCCGTAGATGTCCTTTAAGGATTCTATGGGTCAGGGATACAACACGTCCCTTACATGAGGACAGTGAGGCAAGAGAAACAGTCAGTATAGTCAAAAGTTGCAGCAGAACATGTGACTCTGTTCTACATCCTATTAATCGATGCACCAGCATGATGTCGGGAGCCATTAAGGACCACAGAAGGAAAGGGGTTAATGCATGTCCTCTGGAGTGTCTATAATAAAATTATTTCAGGGCCAAGCCCTGCGAATATGTCCCTAAAGCATGTCCCTCGGGCAAATAGGGCCCAATTTATGTCCCTAAGGCCAAATTCTATGTCCCGCTAGGCCCGTAGATGTCCTTTAAGGATTCTATGGGTCAGGGATACAACACGTCCCTTACATGAGGACAGTGAGGCAAGAGAAACAGTCAGTATAGTCAAAAGTTGCAGCAGAACATGTGACTCTGTTCTACATCCTATTAATCGATGCACCAGCATGATGTCGGGAGCCATTAAGGACCACAGAAGGAAAGGGGTTAATGCATGTCCTCTGGAGTGTCTATAATAAAATTATTTCAGGGCCAAGCCCTGCGAATATGTCCCTAAAGCATGTCCCTCGGGCAAATAGGGCCCAATTTATGTCCCTAAGGCCAAATTCTATGTCCCGCTAGGCCCGTAGATGTCCTTTAAGGATTCTATGGGTCAGGGATACAACACGTCCCTTACATGAGGACAGTGAGGCAAGAGAAACAGTCAGTATAGTCAAAAGTTGCAGCAGAACATGTGACTCTGTTCTACATCCTATTAATCGATGCACCAGCATGATGTCGGGAGCCATTAAGGACCACAGAAGGAAAGGGGTTAATGCATGTCCTCTGGAGTGTCTATAATAAAATTATTTCAGGGCCAAGCCCTGCGAATATGTCCCTAAAGCATGTCCCTCGGGCAAATAGGGCCCAATTTATGTCCCTAAGGCCAAATTCTATGTCCCGCTAGGCCCGTAGATGTCCTTTAAGGATTCTATGGGTCAGGGGTACAACACGTCCCTTACATGAGGACAGTGAGGCAAGAGAAACAGTCAGTATAGTCAAAAGTTGCAACAGAACATGTGACTCTGTTCTACATCCTATTAATCGATGCACCAGCATGATGTCGGGAGCCATTAAGGACCACAGAAGGAAAGGGGTTAATGCATGTCCTCTGGAGTGTCTATAATAAAATTATTTCAGGGCCAAGCCCTGCGAATATGTCCCTAAAGCATGTCCCTCGGGCAAATAGGGCCCAATTTATGTCCCTAAGGCCAAATTCTATGTCCCGCTAGGCCCGTAGATGTCCTTTAAGGATTCTATGGGTCAGGGATACAACACGTCCCTTACATGAGGACAGTGAGGCAAGAGAAACAGTCAGTATAGTCAAAAGTTGCAGCAGAACATGTGACTCTGTTCTACATCCTATTAATCGATGCACCAGCATGATGTCGGGAGCCATTAAGGACCACAGAAGGAAAGGGGTTAATGCATGTCCTCTGGAGTGTCTATAATAAAATTATTTCAGGGCCAAGCCCTGCGAATATGTCCCTAAAGCATGTCCCTCGGGCAAATAGGGCCCAATTTATGTCCCTAAGGCCAAATTCTATGTCCCGCTAGGCCCGTAGATGTCCTTTAAGGATTCTATGGGTCAGGGATACAACACGTCCCTTACATGAGGACAGTGAGGCAAGAGAAACAGTCAGTATAGTCAAAAGTTGCAGCAGAACATGTGACTCTGTTCTACATCCTATTAATCGATGCACCAGCATGATGTCGGGAGCCATTAAGGACCACAGAAGGAAAGGGGTTAATGCATGTCCTCTGGAGTGTCTATAATAAAATTATTTCAGGGCCAAGCTTGGACTCCATTCCGTTCGGCCGGTTCCCGGTTCCGTTCCTTGATTGGGAGGGGTTCCGTTCCAGACGACACGGGCGTGTGACCCTGATGTATAGATTCCCATTCCAGACAGACTGCTTCTGTCCCAGTCCCATTCCGCAAGCGGGTGCCTCCCGAGCGACGTGTGGATCCGGAATGCGCCCGACTTGGAAGGTTTCCATTCCAGATGACACGGGCGTGTGACCCTGATGTATAGACACCCATTCCATAATGACTGTCTCAGTCCCAGCTCCATTCCTGCACGTCTGGAACCGGAATGCGCCCGGATTCGGACGGGTTCCGTTCCAGACGATACCGGCTTGTGACCCTGATGTACAGAAACCCATTCCAAACGGATGGTCTCTGTCCCAGTCCCATTCCGCCAGCGGGTCTCAGCTGTGTGACGTCTGGAACCGGAATGCGCCCGGATGGGGACGGCTTCCATTCCAGACGACACGGGCGTGTGACCCTGATGTATAGACACCCATTCCAGGCTGATGATCACAGTCCCAGTTCCATTCTACTTCAGTGGAACCGGAACGGTCCCGGACGGACTTTCCGTTCAGTTCCGGCGCGTGGAATCGAATCTGGCAGTGCCCCGGTTCCATTCTGCATGGTATCGGACCATAACCATAACCCTAACCCTAACCCTAAATCTTCACGTTCCCGCTCTCGTCCAAGTTTTCTGGAACCGGGATCTGTGGCATTGGACTCGGCTCGCTCTCTACTTGTTTTTTTTTTTTTTTTTTTTTTTTTTTTTTTTTTTTTTTTGTAAGTTCCCAGACCGGGAATTTTTTCTTCCATAGTAAATTCATAGGCTCAAAAGCTTGCTGATGTGCTGAAAATGGCTTTGGGAGTGGTTTCCCAGATCTATGGGATGGCGGTTATGCAAAGTGCCCAGAAAATGAAGTAAACTTACGTCGCACTTTACTTTGGCCTATTGGACCAAACTTGAAGACTTCAAACGGCCGTAACTCTTCGGAGAAAGGTCCGATCCGGTTCAAATTTGGAGGCCACGCCCGGACACACCCCCTGACTACGCCCCCACAATCCGTTCCCGTTCGGATCCGTACCGGCCCTAACCCCATTTCGGGCCCAAGTGGTACGGTCCTGTTCCGCTTCCGGGTGGTATGGGAACCCGACTCTGACTGCTAGGTTCCGTTCCATTCCTGTCACTCCCATTCCGGTTCCGATTTGGAACCGATCGGTCTTGGTTCCGTTCCCCTATGTGACTCTGAATTTGGGACAACCCAGTGTACATGGCGTTGGGGTTAGGGTTAGGGTTAGGGTTTTTTGTAGGGTTCAGCCCTGCGAATATGTCCCTAAAGCATGTCCTCGTGAAAGTAGAGTAATATAGAAAAAGTGAAAGTGGGATAATACAACATATTACTGTAGTTTTGTCTGTATTATGCTAACCCTGAGGTTGGGATTGGGTTAGGAGGTGAGGGCACAAGCCCTGCGAATATGTCCCTAAAGCATGTCCCTCGGGCAAATAGGGCTCAATTTATGTCCCTAAGGCCAAATTCTATGTCCCGCTAGGCCCGTAGATGTCCTTTAAGGATTCTATGGGTCAGGGATACAACACGTCCCTTACATGAGGACAGTGAGGCAAGAGAAACAGTCAGTATAGTCAAAAGTTGCAGCTGAACATGTGACTCTGTTCTACATCATATTAATTGATGCACCAGCATGATGTCGGGAGGCATTAAGGACCACAGAAGGAAAGGGGTTAATGCATGTCCTCTGGAGTGTCTATAATAAAATTATTTCAGGGCCAAGCCCTGCGAATATGTCCCTAAAGCATGTCCCTCGGGCAAATAGGGCCCAATTTATGTCCCTAAGGCCAAATTCTATGTCCCGCTAGGCCCGTAGATGTCCTTTAAGGATTCTATGGGTCAGGGATACAACACGTCCCTTACATGAGGACAGTGAGGCAAGAGAAACAGTCAGTATAGTCAAAAGTTGCAGCAGAACATGTGACTCTGTTCTACATCCTATTAATCGATGCACCAGCATGATGTCGGGAGCCATTAAGGACCACAGAAGGAAAGGGGTTAATGCATGTCCTCTGGAGTGTCTATAATAAAATTATTTCAGGGCCAAGCCCTGCGAATATGTCCCTAAAGCATGTCCCTCGGGCAAATAGGGCCCAATTTATGTCCCTAAGGCCAAATTCTATGTCCCGCTAGGCCCGTAGATGTCCTTTAAGGATTCTATGGGTCAGGGATACAACACGTCCCTTACATGAGGACAGTGAGGCAAGAGAAACAGTCAGTTAAGTCAAAAGTTGCAGCAGAACATGTGACTCTGTTCTACATCCTATTAATTGATGCACCAGCATGATGTCGGGAGCCATTAAGGACCACAGAAGGAAAGGGGTTAATGCATGTCCTCTGGAGTGTCTATAATAAAATTATTTCAGGGCCAAGCCCTGCGAATATGTCCCTAAAGCATGTCCCTCGGGCAAATAGGGCTCAATTTATGTCCCTAAGGCCAAATTCTATGTCCCGCTAGGCCCGTAGATGTCCTTTAAGGATTCTATGGGTCAGGGATACAACACGTCCCTTACATGAGGACAGTGAGGCAAGAGAAACAGTCAGTATAGTCAAAAGTTGCAGCTGAACATGTGACTCTGTTCTACATCATATTAATTGATGCACCAGCATGATGTCGGGAGGCATTAAGGACCACAGAAGGAAAGGGGTTAATGCATGTCCTCTGGAGTGTCTATAATAAAATTATTTCAGGGCCAAGCCCTGCGAATATGTCCCTAAAGCATGTCCCTCGGGCAAATAGGGCCCAATTTATGTCCCTAAGGCCAAATTCTATGTCCCGCTAGGCCCGTAGATGTCCTTTAAGGATTCTATGGGTCAGGGATACAACACGTCCCTTACATGAGGACAGTGAGGCAAGAGAAACAGTCAGTATAGTCAAAAGTTGCAGCAGAACATGTGACTCTGTTCTACATCCTATTAATCGATGCACCAGCATGATGTCGGGAGCCATTAAGGACCACAGAAGGAAAGGGGTTAATGCATGTCCTCTGGAGTGTCTATAATAAAATTATTTCAGGGCCAAGCCCTGCGAATATGTCCCTAAAGCATGTCCCTCGGGCAAATAGAGCCCAATTTATGTCCCTAAGGCCAAATTCTATGTCCCGCTAGGCCCGTAGATGTCCTTTAAGGATTCTATGGGTCAGGGATACAACACGTCCCTTACATGAGGACAGTGAGGCAAGAGAAACAGTCAGTATAGTCAAAAGTTGCAGCAGAACATGTGACTCTGTTCTACATCCTATTAATCGATGCACCAGCATGATGTCGGGAGTAATTAAGGACCACAGAAGGAAAGGGGTTAATGCATGTCCTCTGGAGTGTCTATAATAAAATTATTTCAGGGCAAAGCCCTGCGAATATGTCCCTAAAGCATGTCCCTCAGGCAAATAGGGCCCAATTTATGTCCCTAAGGCCAAATTCTATGTCCCGCTAGGCCCGTAGATGTCCTTGAAGGATTCTATGGGTCAGGGGTACAACACGTCCCTTACATGAGGACAGTGAGGCAAGAGAAACAGTCAGTATAGTCAAAAGTTGCAACAGAACATGTGACTCTGTTCTACATCCTATTAATTGATGCACCAGCATGATGTCGGGAGCCATTAAGGACCACAGAAGGAAAGGGGTTAATGCATGTCCTCTGGAGTGTCTATAATAAAATTATTTCAGGGCCAAGCCCTGCGAATATGTCCCTAAAGCATGTCCCTCGGGCAAATAGGGCCCAATTTATGTCCCTAAGGCCAAATTCTATGTCCCGCTAGGCCCGTAGATGTCCTTTAAGGATTCTATGGGTCAGGGATACAACACGTCCCTTACATGAGGACAGTGAGGCAAGAGAAACAGTCAGTATAGTCAAAAGTTGCAGCAGAACATGTGACTCTGTTCTACATCCTATTAATCGATGCACCAGCATGATGTCGGGAGCCATTAAGGACCACAGAAGGAAAGGGGTTAATGCATGTCCTCTGGAGTGTCTATAATAAAATTATTTCAGGGCCAAGCCCTGCGAATATGTCCCTAAAGCATGTCCCTCGGGCAAATAGGGCCCAATTTATGTCCCTAAGGCCAAATTCTATGTCCCGCTAGGCCCGTAGATGTCCTTTAAGGATTCTATGGGTCAGGGATACAACACGTCCCTTACATGAGGACAGTGAGGCAAGAGAAACAGTCAGTATAGTCAAAAGTTGCAGCAGAACATGTGACTCTGTTCTACATCCTATTAATCGATGCACCAGCATGATGTCGGGAGCCATTAAGGACCACAGAAGGAAAGGGGTTAATGCATGTCCTCTGGAGTGTCTATAATAAAATTATTTCAGGGCCAAGCGGGACCTGGACCGGGGGATGTGCCGGTTCCGTTCCAGCTTGGACTCCATTCCGTTCGGCCGGTTCCCGGTTCCGTTCCTTGATTGGGAGGGGTTCCGTTCCAGACGACACGGGCGTGTGACCCTGATGTATAGATTCCCATTCCAGACAGACTGCTTCTGTCCCAGTCCCATTCCGCAAGCGGGTGCCTCCCGAGCGACGTGTGGATCCGGAATGCGCCCGACTTGGAAGGTTTCCATTCCAGATGACACGGGCGTGTGACCCTGATGTATAGACACCCATTCCATAATGACTGTCTCAGTCCCAGCTCCATTCCTGCAAGTCTGGAACCGGAATGCGCCCGGATTCGGACGGGTTCCGTTCCAGACGATACCGGCTTGTGACCCTGATGTACAGAAATCCATTCCAAACGGATGGTCTCTGTCCCAGTCCCATTCCGCCAGCGGGTCTCAGCTGTGTGACGTCTGGAACCGGAATGCGCCCGGATGGGGACGGCTTCCATTCCAGACGATACGGGCGTGTGACCCTGATGTATAGACACCCATTCCAGGCTGATGATCACAGTCCCAGTTCCATTCTACTTCAGTGGAACCGGAACGGTCCCGGACGGACTTTCCGTTCAGTTCCGGCGCGTGGAATCGAATCTGGCAGTGCCCCGGTTCCATTCTGCATGGTATCGGACCATAACCATAACCCTAACCCTAACCCTAAATCTTCACGTTCCCGCTCTCGTCCAAGTTTTCTGGAACCGGGATCTGTGGCATTGGACTCGGCTCGCTCTCTACTTGTTTTTTTTTTTTTTTTTTTTTTTTTTTGTAAGTTCCCAGACCGGGAATTTTTTCTTCCATAGTAAATTCATAGGCTCAAAAGCTTGCTGATGTGCTGAAAATGGCTTTGGGAGTGGTTTCCCAGATCTATGGGATGGCGGTTATGCAAAGTGCCCAGAAAATGAAGTAAACTTACGTCGCACTTTACTTTGGCCTATTGGACCAAACTTGAAGACTTCAAACGGCCGTAACTCTTCGGAGAAAGGTCCGATCCGGTTCAAATTTGGAGGCCACGCCCGGACACACCCCCTGACTACGCCCCCACAATCCGTTCCCGTTCGGATCCGTAGCCCTGCGAATATGTCCCTAAAGCATGTCCTCGTGAAAGTAGAGTAATATAGAAAAAGTGAAAGTGGGATAATACAACATATTACTGTAGTTTTGTCTGTATTATGCTAACCCTGAGGTTGGGGTTGGGTTAGGAGGTGAGGGTTGGGTTAGGAGGTGAGGGCACAAGCGTTAGGGTTAGGGTTGAATTTTGGTCTAAATTTTAGTGTTTGAATTTATTTTGTCAGTACGTATACATGAAGTAGGATTATATGTTTGAGGCTGGGTTTAGCACTAGGGTTAGGGTTAGGGTTGATGTTTGAGCAAAATTATCAGTCGCATATTTACTAAATTCTTGTTATACATGTATTTTAAGTTGTTTTTTTGTTTTCTACTGGTTACTCCACTCCAGTAGGTAGATGAGCTACTCTCACCTCCTTCAGCAGAACAACAACTGCAAGGGCTCAAAACTTATGGATAAAGAAACTAGCTACCATGCAGCCCAAAGGGATGAATTTTGTCCTAAATGACGAAGAGACAAGGACACGGCCCTAGAATTGAGCGGTCTTTGGATGAGTGAGATGCCCCGCACCACTGAAACCCTTCTATAACCTATTTCCCACGGTTGGCTGTCCCATCCATGCTCTAGTCCACCAAACTCCACCCTCAGACCTAACACAACCCTAAACTTTCTAACTAAGGACCGTCTCAACACCCACCAAGCCATTACAACTAACCGAAAGACAACTATTACAAAGCTCAATAGCTTCGAGAGCCTTTAAAAAGGGTTTTCCTTGGCGAACAGACTAAATAGATACGCGGTAAAGCTCCATGGCAAGGATGAAGCTTAATAGCTGGATGGACGCCTTCAACAAGGCTATAGCCACTACCTCATTCTTCCACAGTTCAGAGCTGCTAACCGCGTAACTATTTACTAACCCAAGTACCTTAAATAGGTCCCATCTTCGATCGAATAGCGGCGAACCGACCTCCTGATCGTACCGATATCAATCATGCAGACACAGAACACGGCCGTCTATGCCAAGAAATTCTTATTAATGCTCGCCCATGACATCATCGATACAGATATTGGTCTACTACCTATTGTCGTATAGGGGGTTACTTCGTGTTGCACACACGAATAGTCGTTATATGTGTGGGTGGATGTAATAAAATTTCGTGTGCATTGGCAGGTGTAGTAGAGGATACATAGCTACCGTGGCTATACTGGTTGCAATAGTTGCAGCTGTACTGTTTGCAATAGATGTGGTAGTTGTAGTGCTTGCAATTGTTAGAGGTTGTGCTATTCGCAGTGGTTGTACTAGTCACAGTGGTTGTAGTGGTTGCACTAGTCGCAGTGGTTAATAGTACTATAGTCACAGTGGTTGTACTAGTCACAGTGGTTGTACTAGTCACAGCGGTTGTAGTGGTTGTACTAGTCACAGTGGTAGTAGTGGTTGTACTAGTCACAGTGGTTGTAGTGGTTGTACTAGTCGCAGTGGTTGTAGTGGTTGTACTAGTCGCAGTGGTTGTAGTGGTTGTGCTAGTCACAGTGGTTGTAGTGGTTGTATTAGTCTCAGTGGTTGTAGTGGTTGTGCTAGTTGCAGTGGTTGTAGTGGTTGTGCAGTCGCAGTAGTTGTGCTAGTCGCAGTGGTTGTAGTGGTTGTACTAGTCACAGTGATTGTAGTGGTTGTACTAGTCACAGTGGTTGTAGTGGTTGTACTAGTCACAGTGGTTGTAGTGGTTGTACTAGTCACAGTGGTTGAAGTGGTTGTACTAGTCGCAGTGGTAGTAGTGGTTGTACTAGTCACAGTGGTTGTACTAGTTGCAGTGGTTGAAGTGGTTGTACTAGTCGCAGTGGTAGTAGTGGTTGTACTAGTCACAGTGGTTGTACTAGTTGCAGTGGTTGTAGTGGTTGTGCTAGTCGCAGTGGTTGTGAGTGGTTGTACTAGTCGCAGTGGTTGTAGTGGTTGTGCTAGTCGCAGTGGTAGTAGTGGTTATACTAGTCGCAGTGGTTGTAGTGGTTGTACTAGTCGCAGTGGTTGTAGTGGCTGTACTAGTCACAGTGGTTGTAGTGGTTGTACTAGTCACAGTGGTTGAAGTGGTTGTACTAGTCTCAGTGGTTGTAGTGGTTGTGCAGTCGCAGTGGTTGTGCTAGTCTCAGTGGTTGTAGTGGTTGTGCTAGTCACAGTGGTTGTAGTGGTTGTACTAGTCACAGTGGTTGAAGTGGTTGCACTAGTCGCAGTGGTTGTAGTGGTTGTGCAGTCGCAGTGGTTGTGCTAGTCACAGTGGTTGTAGTGGTTGTATTAGTCTCAGTGGTTGTAGTGGTTGTACTAGTCACAGTGGTTGTGCTAGTCACAGTGGTTACAGTGGTTATATTAGTCTCATGATCAGTGGTTGTAGTGGTTGTGCTAGTCGCAGTGGTTGTGAGTGGTTGTACTAGTCGCAGTGGTTGTAGTGGTTGTGCTAGTCGCAGTGGTAGTAGTGGTTATATTAGTCGCAGTGGTTGTAGTGGTCGTACTAGTCGCAGTGGTTGTAGTGGCTGTACTAGTTGCAGTAGTTGTAAGTGGCTGTGGTGGTCGCTGTGGCAGTAGTGGCGTATAAGTTAGACAGAGCAGGGGTATACAGGCAGAATAAGTAAGCAAGCAAAGCGCATGTGAGTTTCAATGCAACATTATGTTGCCGATGAGGCATTAACTGCCTGAAAATTATTTGTCATCATACATGTATACCATGTAGCTTCTTGTAATGTATTAACTAGTACAGTATGTACTCCTGCTTTTGTTTTTCCCACATGCTCTCACACGTGTACTTTTGTGGTACATACTAGTACATATATAGCTACTCTGTCGTTGCGCACACTTCCACAATGAGTGTTATGCAAGAAAATGTATGAGTTCCTACCATGCCTTATCCACTATAATTACATTGACAATCTTTAGGGTAGCTATGTATTCTACAATATAGTCCAATTGAAATGCAATGTGCTGCGTGAGTGGTGTGTGTTGAGTCATTCTTATACCCATCCTTCTTTACCCATGTACACATGCCCCAAATCCAATAATTGGCTGTAAACTCGAGCTTCTCCTGCATGCATATTATTAGGAGGAGGTATATAGAATTACCTGAACAGGTTCAGTCGTGTGCATGCATAACAGTACATGATGTAGTTGCTCACGCTGTACCAAATTACATTGATACTATTGTACAATATTCTTTGGAAATGTTCCCTAAGTGTTGTGTGCACGTTGAGTCATTCCTACTCACCCTTCTTTACCCAGTTTGGGCATGCCACATATTCAAAGGTTAGTAATCTCTTGCAAGATCATCTGCATATTACACAAAATATCAAGTCACTCGTAAGTAAGCAAGTTAGTGAGTGCTGTATACTAGTATACACCTGGTTATATAATACTCAATAACTAGTACCAAATTATGTTCATAATCTTGAGGGTAGCAATTCTACAACATACCCTTGAAATGTGCCCCAAGTGGTGCGTTTTCAGTCATTTCCTACTCACCCTTCTTTACCCAGTTCAGCCACACATGCCAAAAATTCAGTGGTTAGCTGTAAATGTCTCTCGCATAGAACTGTCTACTATATTGCACTAAATTATCAGAATTAAACTCAATAGTTACTAGAACTAAATGACAGTACAGTTTATTTCCGCGTTTTATGCTGCCAACTCCTAGTGGTGATGTACTTATGTTAAACCTTAAAGCTTTGCTTGCTTACTTATTCTGCCTGTATACCCCTGCTCTGTCTAACTTATACGCCACTACAGCCACAGCGACCACCACAGCCACTTACAACTACTGCAACTAGTACAGCCACTACAACCACTGCGACTAGTACGACCACTACAACCACTGCGACTAGTATAACCACTACTACCACTGCGACTAGCACAACCACTACAACCACTGCGACTAGCACAACCACTACAACCACTGATCATGAGACTAATATAACCACTGTAACCACTGTGACTAGCACAACCACTGTGACTAGTACAACCACTACAACCACTGAGACTAATACAACCACTACAACCACTGTGACTAGCACAACCACTGCGACTGCACAACCACTACAACCACTGCGACTAGTACAACCACTTCAACCACTGTGACTAGTACAACCACTACAACCACTGTGACTAGCACAACCACTACAACCACTGAGACTAGCACAACCACTACAACCACTGTGACTAGCACAACCACTGCGACTGCACAACCACTACAACCACTGTGACTAGTACAACCACTTCAACCACTGTGACTAGTACAACCACTACAACCACTGCGACTGCACAACCACTACAACCACTGAGACTAGTACAACCACTTCAACCACTGTGACTAGTACAACCACTACAACCACTGTGACTAGTACAGCCACTACAACCACTGCGACTAGTACAACTACTACAACCACTGCGACTAGTATAACCACTACTACCACTGCGACTAGCACAACCACTACAACCACTGCGACTAGTACAACCACTCACAACCACTGCGACTAGCACAACCACTACAACCACTGCAACTAGTACAACCACTGTGACTAGTACAACCACTACTACCACTGCGACTAGTACAACCACTTCAACCACTGCAACTAGTACCGCCACTGTGACTAGTACAGCCACTACTACCACTGCGACTAGGCCTGACCATGCCCTATTCTTGAACCACGGGGGGGGGGGGGGGGGGGGGGGGGGGGGGGGGGGGGGGGGGGCTGTGACTAGTACAACCACTACAACCACTGTGACTAGTACAACCACTACAATCACTGTGACTAGTACAGCCACTACAACCACTGCGACTAGCACAACTACTGCGACTGCACAACCACTACAACCACTGCACAGCTAGCCCTGCTCACTACAACCACTGAGACTAATACAACCACTACAGCCACTGTGACTAGCACAACCACTACAACCACTGCGACTAGTACAACCACTACAACCACTGTGACTAGTACAACCACTGTGACTATAGTACTATTAACCACTGCGACTAGTGTAACCACTACAACCACTGTGACTAGTACAACCACTGCGAATAGCACAACCTCTAACAATTGCAAGCACTACAACTACCACATCTATTGCAAACAGTACAGCTGCAACTATTGCAACCAGTATAGCCACGGTAGCTATGTATCCTCTACTACACCTGCCAATGCACACGAAATTTTATTACATCCACCCACACATATAACGACTATTCGTGTGTGCAACACGAAGTAACCCCCGGTTGTAGTGGTTGTATTAGTCTCAGTAGTTCGTGCTAGTTGCAGCAGTCGCAGTAGTTGTGCTAGTCGCAGTGGTTGTACTAGTCACAGTGATTGTAGTGGTTGTACTAGTCACAGTGGTTGTAGTGGTTGTACTAGTCACAGTGGTTGTAGTGGTTGTACTAGTCACAGTGGTTGAAGTGGTTGTACTAGTCGCAGTGGTAGTAGTGGTTGTACTAGTCACAGTGGTTGTACTAGTTGCAGTGGTTGAAGTGGTTGTACTAGTCGCAGTGGTAGTAGTGGTTGTACTAGTCACAGTGGTTGTACTAGTTGCAGTGGTTGTAGTGGTTGTGCTAGTCGCAGTGGTTGTGAGTGGTTGTACTAGTCGCAGTGGTTGTAGTGGTTGTGCTAGTCGCAGTGGTAGTAGTGGTTATACTAGTCGCAGTGGTTGTAGTGGTTGTACTAGTCGCAGTGGTTGTAGTGGCTGTACTAGTCACAGTGGTTGTAGTGGTTGTACTAGTCACAGTGGTTGAAGTGGTTGTACTAGTCTCAGTGGTTGTAGTGGTTGTGCAGTCGCAGTGGTTGTGCTAGTCTCAGTGGTTGTAGTGGTTGTGCTAGTCACAGTGGTTGTAGTGGTTGTACTAGTCACAGTGGTTGAAGTGGTTGCACTAGTCGCAGTGGTTGTAGTGGTTGTGCAGTCGCAGTGGTTGTGCTAGTCACAGTGGTTGTAGTGGTTGTATTAGTCTCAGTGGTTGTAGTGGTTGTACTAGTCACAGTGGTTGTGCTAGTCACAGTGGTTACAGTGGTTATATTAGTCTCATGATCAGTGGTTGTAGTGGTTGTGCTAGTCGCAGTGGTTGTGAGTGGTTGTACTAGTCGCAGTGGTTGTAGTGGTTGTGCTAGTCGCAGTGGTAGTAGTGGTTATATTAGTCGCAGTGGTTGTAGTGGTCGTACTAGTCGCAGTGGTTGTAGTGGCTGTACTAGTTGCAGTAGTTGTAAGTGGCTGTGGTGGTCGCTGTGGCAGTAGTGGCGTATAAGTTAGACAGAGCAGGGGTATACAGGCAGAATAAGTAAGCAAGCAAAGCGCATGTGAGTTTCAATGCAACATTATGTTGCCGATGAGGCATTAACTGCCTGAAAATTATTTGTCATCATACATGTATACCATGTAGCTTCTTGTAATGTATTAACTAGTACAGTATGTACTCCTGCTTTTGTTTTTCCCATGCTCTCACACGTGTACTTTTGTGGTACATACTAGTACATATATAGCTACTCTGTCGTTGCGCACACTTCCACAATGAGTGTTATGCAAGAAAATGTATGAGTTCCTACCATGCCTTATCCACTATAATTACATTGACAATCTTTAGGGTAGCTATGTATTCTACAATATAGTCCAATTGAAATGCAATGTGCTGCGTGAGTGGTGTGTGTTGAGTCATTCTTATACCCATCCTTCTTTACCCATGTACACATGCCCCAAATCCAATAATTGGCTGTAAACTCGAGCTTCTCCTGCATGCATATTATTAGGAGGAGGTATATAGAATTACCTGAACAGGTTCAGTCGTGTGCATGCATAACAGTACATGATGTAGTTGCTCACGCTGTACCAAATTACATTGATACTATTGTACAATATTCTTTGGAAATGTTCCCTAAGTGTTGTGTGCACGTTGAGTCATTCCTACTCACCCTTCTTTACCCAGTTTGGGCATGCCACATATTCAAAGGTTAGTAATCTCTTGCAAGATCATCTGCATATTACACAAAATATCAAGTCACTCGTAAGTAAGCAAGTTAGTGAGTGCTGTATACTAGTATACACCTGGTTATATAATACTCAATAACTAGTACCAAATTATGTTCATAATCTTGAGGGTAGCAATTCTACAACATACCCTTGAAATGTGCCCCAAGTGGTGCGTTTTCAGTCATTTCCTACTCACCCTTCTTTACCCAGTTCAGCCACACATGCCAAAAATTCAGTGGTTAGCTGTAAATGTCTCTCGCATAGAACTGTCTACTATATTGCACTAAATTATCAGAATTAAACTCAATAGTTACTAGAACTAAATGACAGTACAGTTTATTTCCGCGTTTTATGCTGCCAACTCCTAGTGGTGATGTACTTATGTTAAACCTTAAAGCTTTGCTTGCTTACTTATTCTGCCTGTATACCCCTGCTCTGTCTAACTTATACGCCACTACAGCCACAGCGACCACCACAGCCACTTACAACTACTGCAACTAGTACAGCCACTACAACCACTGCGACTAGTACGACCACTACAACCACTGCGACTAGTATAACCACTACTACCACTGCGACTAGCACAACCACTACAACCACTGCGACTAGCACAACCACTACAACCACTGATCATGAGACTAATATAACCACTGTAACCACTGTGACTAGCACAACCACTGTGACTAGTACAACCACTACAACCACTGGAGACTAATACAACCACTACAACCACTGTGACTAGCACAACCACTGCGACTGCACAACCACTACAACCACTGCGACTAGTACAACCACTTCAACCACTGTGACTAGTACAACCACTACAACCACTGTGACTAGCACAACCACTACAACCACTGAGACTAGCACAACCACTACAACCACTGTGACTAGCACAACCACTGCGACTGCACAACCACTACAACCACTGTGACTAGTACAACCACTTCAACCACTGTGACTAGTACAACCACTACAACCACTGCGACTGCACAACCACTACAACCACTGAGACTAGTACAACCACTTCAACCACTGTGACTAGTACAACCACTACAACCACTGTGACTAGTACAGCCACTACAACCACTGCGACTAGTACAACCACTACAACCACTGCGACTAGTATAACCACTACTACCACTGCGACTAGCACAACCACTACAACCACTGCGACTAGTACAACCACTCACAACCACTGCGACTAGCACAACCACTACAGCCACTGCAACTAGTACAACCACTGTGACTAGTACAACCACTACTACCACTGCGACTAGTACAACCACTTCAACCACTGCAACTAGTACAACCACTGTGACTAGTACAACCACTACTACCACTGCGACTAGTACAACCACTTCAACCACTGTGACTAGTACAACCACTACAACCACTGTGACTAGTACAACCACTACAACCACTGTGACTAGTACAACCACTACAATCACTGTGACTAGTACAACCACTACAACCACTGCGACTAGCACAACTACTGCGACTGCACAACCACTACAACCACTGCAACTAGCACAACCACTACAACCACTGAGACTAATACAACCACTACAACCACTGTGACTAGCACAACCACTACAACCACTGCGACTAGTACAACCACTACAACCACTGTGACTAGTACAACCACTGTGACTATAGTACTATTAACCACTGCGACTAGTGTAACCACTACAACCACTGTGACTAGTACAACCACTGCGAATAGCACAACCTCTAACAATTGCAAGCACTACAACTACCACATCTATTGCAAACAGTACAGCTGCAACTATTGCAACCAGTATCACTTAAAACCAAGAATGTGAGATGACGTCATAGAACATTAATTGATCGACGACGCATAGGGCAATACTTAAGCGCCGAATCAGTACATGAGACTGCCACCTCATCGAATATACATAATCATACATAATAATGATGCCTTATGAGTGATACAAAACCGAAGAAATGGGCTAGGGCCTGGTCAAATTATTTGGAGCTGGTCTACATATATGGGTGGTCAATGGATAGTTGTGGGTAGATATTACCAAAATGAACTGTGACCTTCTGATACGTTAATAAAGTAATCCAATTACTCTGCATTCACACCCCTCCAAAGTTTCTAGCAATACTCCTCATTGGAATACATAGTATCACAATGTCACAGCTAACTTGTCCTGAAAAGTTAAATCCAACCAGTTACTATATATACCAATAATTGCTTTTCTTGGTATTAGGCTTAGTTATACGCCTTCTGTAGAATTAAATAAGGCAGCCCTGTTTAATATATATCAGCGCTGAAAGATAGTGTGTCCGTCATGAGTCGAAAAGAGACCATTCCACAACCATGAAAATACTGACAGTGCGGCCTGCATTTGGCCTTGCTTGCACTACCAACATTCCATGACCCTGGACCGGCCCCTCCTCATCCGGTCGTATCTGGTCACATCAACATCAAAAGTCAATGAAGAAGCCACTCAAATCAGAATCCGGTAGCATCCTGAAATGAACAAAAGAAGACGAGAGAGGGCTAAATTAAAAATGTGCTGGTACGCCTTAGGTCATAGTACCCAAGTATTAATATTATTGCCTCACCTGTAGGGTAGGGATGGGACTCTTGTGGCTGACAACTCCGGGGAGCGCTGGACGCTGTGTGTGTGGGGGGGGCGAGTGAAGTCATGCGAATGACAGCCTTATGCCATGATTACTTGACCAGGGGGCTGATCTATGTACGTATGTATGTATGTATGTATGTATGTATGTATGTATGTATGTACTGTATGTGTAAGGTCTACATATATGGGTGGTCAATGGATAGTTGTGGGTAGGTATTACCAAAATGAACTGTGACCCTCTGGTATGTTAATAAAGTAATCCAATTACTCTGTATTCACACCCCTATACACCAAAATTTCTAACTATACTCCTCATTGGAATACACAGTACCACAATGTCACAGCTAACTTGTCCTGAAAAGTTAAATCCAACCAGCTACTATACCAATAATTGCTTTTCTTGGTATTAGGCTTAGTTATACACCTTCCGCTGCATTTATGGCCGAATGGGAAGGCTTTATTCAAATGGAGGACATATGTCCCTTTATGTCCTTCTCCTGAAGTATAATGTGCAGGTAGAAGAGCAAAACCAATTATACATCAAACCCTCACAGGGACGGGTATTCTACTAAAAAGAAGTTTCAGGGTCATCTGTTTTGTGCTGTACAGTGAGTATGTCCCTCTAGTATGTCCCTTATGACACACAAACCTCACCTTCAAGAAATTATTACTTCCTGGTGTTATTGAGGTTCAAGTGTAAAAGTTGTTGCAATTTTTAAAAATAATGGTGTTTATACAGCTGAGCGACATATGTCCCTCTAGCCCTGACCTTCAGAAATTACTGAATTGGTGCATCTATAATTATAAATGGGACTAGTGCTGTTGAAAATGTTCAGGGTTTCAAAGTGTTACTTATGAGCTTGAAAAGATAAGTTATGTCCCTTTAAAAACCCTAACCACATATTACATAAACATCACTTCCTGGTGATCAGTAGCTACACAATAATAGCTATAATTTGTTTAAAAGAAGCTCATTGAGCTTGTACAGTTTATTCTAAATTCAGGGACATATGTCTAAAATACCGTCTTCATTCAAAATCCAAATCTCAAAATAGATAAAAATTCCTTCCTGGTGTTGGGTGGGATAAAATAATGCATTCTGTTATTTTTCAATTCTGTATGGTTTAAACTGAGGTCATCCAGTTAAACTTTAAATAAGGGACATATTCCAAATGGGTACATGCTGAACCTCAAACAGATGAAAATTACTTCCTGGTGTTGATTGGGATAAAATAATGCATTCTACTATTTTTTTTATTCTGTATGGTTAAAAAGGAGGTATTTTAGTTAAATTTAAATAAGGGACATATTCCAAATGGGTACATGCTGAACCTCGAAACAGATGAAAATTACTTCCTGGTGTTGAGTGGATATAAAACAATGCACTATGCTATAATTTAATTTAAAAATGCTAAATGGGAGAATGTGCAGTTGAATTTCAAGTGAGGGACATATGTCCCTCTAACCCTAGCTTTTGTTAATAAGTTTAAAAGTATTTGTAGATGTCATTAAAATTGTTGTCTTATGTCAGGTATGGTTAGCTATTGAGTTTAGATACAAGGGACATAAAGGACATATGTCCTTTTACTGTACAAACCTCAAAATGCTGAAAAATTAGTGTAAAAAAAGTTTTTGGCAGCAGCATAACCTCAGGAATTGCTTAGTACATATTAGGGCAGCTTAGAACTAAACCCAAACCCTAAGGGACATATGAAGGACATATTTTAAAGAGAAAGGGGACATATTTAATATTTTATTGTGTAAAAAGAAAACATAACCTCTGATAAATCTTAAACCTGAAAAACATCACACTAACCCTAACATTAAAATTTGTAGTCAATAAAATATCCAAAAAATGCTTTCTTAATGGGGTTATTCAGTACAAACAAAGAAGAACTCATCTTTCAATGAAAATAGCGAAGTCGAAATATTATATTGGTATATTTAAGCCATAGTCGCATTTCAACCTTAATAAAATTGCGAACTTGTTTAGTACACTGGTTAACATAAAAAAGTAAGATATTGGGGTTTAAAAACAGTTCTAGGGTTAGGATAATGGAGGAACAAAAATATTATATAAAACATTGAAAGTAATGCAGAGATGGGTAGCCCTAATCAAAAAAAGTGAAAGTGGTTTGGTACGATACTTTACGGCATTTTCTATGGGTTTATGCAAAACCCTGAGGTTGGGGTTGGGTTAGGAGGTGAGGGCACAAGGGTTTTGTTTGGGGTTTGGGTTTTTGGCTGGGGTTGGGGTCTGTTTGTGCAGGGTTTGCCTTTTTCCTTCATGTCAAGGTTCAGGGAGGTGTTTAGGGACAAACCCTGCCCCAGGGTTGGGTTTGGGGTTGGGGTTGGGGTTGGGGGTTGGGGTTGGGGTTGGGGTTGGGGGTTGGGTTTGGTGGGATGGGTTGGGGTCGGGGTTGGGACTGGAGTATTAGGGTATGGGTCTGGGTCCAGTCCAGGGTCGGGGTTCGGTTTCGGTTTGGGTTTGGGTTCGGTGTTGGGGTTTGCCTCGGTACCGTTCCCTTGACACGGGACCTGGACCGGGGATTGTGCCGGTTCCGTTCCAGCTTGGACTCCATTCCGTTCGGCCGGTTCCCGGTTCCGTTCCTTGATTGGGAGGGGTTCCGTTCCAGACGACACGGGCGTGTGACCCTGATGTATAGATTCCCATTCCAGACAGACTGCCTCTGTCCCAGTCCCATTCCGCAAGCGGGTGCCTCCCGAGCGACGTGTGGATCCGGAATGCGCCCGATTTGGAAGGTTTCCATTCCAGACGACACGGGCGTGTGACCCTGATGTATAGACACCCATTCCATAATGACTGTCTCAGTCCCAGCTCCATTCCTGCACGTCTGGAACCGGAATGCGCCCGGATTCGGACGGGTTCCGTTCCAGACGACACCGGCGTGTGACCCTGATGTACAGAAACCCATTCCAAACGGATGGTCTCTGTCCCAGTCCCATTCCGCCAGCGGTTCTCAGCCGTGTGACGTCTGGAACCGGAATGCGCCCGGATGGGGACGGCTTCCATTCCAGACGACACGGGCGTGTGACCCTGATGTATAGATACCCATTCCAGACTGATGATCATAGTCCCAGTTCCATTCCACTTCTATGGAACCGGAACGGTCCCGGACTGACTTTCCGTTCAGTTCCGGCGCGTGGAATCGAATCTGGCAGTACCCCGGTTCCATTCTGCATGGTATCGGACCATAACCATAACCCTAACCCTAACCCTAAATCTTCACGTTCCCGCTCTCGCACAAGTTTTCTGGAACTGGGACCTGCGGCATTGGACTCGGCTCGCTCTCTACTTGTTTTTTTTTTTTTTTTTTTTTTTTTTTTTTTTTGTAAGTTCCCAGACCGGGAATTTTTTCTTCCATAGTAAATTCATAGGCTCAAAAGCTTGCTGATGTGCTGAAAATGGCTTTGGGAGTGGTTTCCCAGATCTATGGGATGGCGGTTATGCAAAGTGCCCAGAAAATGAAGTAAACTTACGTCGCACTTTACTTTGGCCTATTGGACCAAACTTGAAGACTTCAAACGGCCGTAACTCTTCGGAGAAAGGTCCGATCCGGCTCAAATTTGGAGGCCACGCCCGGACACACCCCCTGACTACGCCCCCACAATCCGTCCCCGTTCGGATCCGTACCGGCCCTAACCCCATTTCGGGCCCAAGTGGTGCGGTCCTATTCCGCTTCCGGGTGGTATGGGAACCCGACTCTGACTGCTAGGTTCCGTTCCATTCCTGTCACTCCCATTCCGGTTCCGATTTGGAACCGATCGGTCTTGGTTCCGTTCCCCTATGTGACTCTGAATTTGGGACAACCCAGTGTACATGGCGTTGGGGTTAGGGTTAGGGTTAGGGTTTTTTGTAGGGTTCAGCCCTGCGAATATGTCCCTAAAGCATGTCCCTCGGGCAAATAGGGCCCAATTTATGTCCCTAAGGCCAAATTCTATGTCCCGCTAGGCCCGTAGATGTCCTTTAAGGATTCTATGGGTCAGGGATACAACACGTCCCTTACATGAGGACAGTGAGGCAAGAGAAACAGTCAGTATAGTCAAAAGTTGCAGCAGAACATGTGACTCTGTTCTACATCCTATTAGTTGATGCACCAGCATGATGTCGGGAGCCATTAAGGACCACAGAAGGAAAGGGGTTAATGCATGTCCTCTGGAGTGTCTATAATAAAATTATTTCAGGGCCAAGCCCTGCGAATATGTCCCTAAAGCATGTCCCTCGGGCAAATAGGGCCCAATTTATGTCCCTAAGGCCAAATTCTATGTCCCGCTAGGCCCGTAGATGTCCTTTAAGGATTCTATGGGTCAGGGATACAACACGTCCCTTACATGAGGACAGTGAGGCAAGAGAAACAGTCAGTATAGTCAAAAGTTGCAGCAGAACATGTGACTCTGTTCTACATCCTATTAGTTGATGCACCAGCATGACGTCGGGAGCCATTAAGGACCACAGAAGGAAAGGGGTTAATGCATGTCCTCTGGAGTGTCTATAATAAAATTATTTCAGGGCCAAGCCCTGCGAATATGTCCCTAAAGCATGTCCCTCGGGCAAATAGGGCCCAATTTATGTCCCTAAGGCCAAATTCTATGTCCCGCTAGGCCCGTAGATGTCCTTTAAGGATTCTATGGGTCAGGGATACAACACGTCCCTTACATGAGGACAGTGAGGCAAGAGAAACAGTCAGTATAGTCAAAAGTTGCAGCTGAACATGTGACTCTGTTCTACATCATATTAATCGATGCACCAGCATGATGTCGGGAGCCATTAAGGACCACAGAAGGAAAGGGGTTAATGCATGTCCTCTGGAGTGTCTATAATAAAATTATTTCAGGGCCAAGCCCTGCGAATATGTCCCTAAAGCATGTCCCTCGGGCAAATAGGGCCCAATTTATGTCCCTAAGGCCAAATTCTATGTCCCGCTAGGCCCGTAGATGTCCTTTAAGGATTCTATGGGTCAGGGATACAACACGTCCCTTACATGAGGACAGTGAGGCAAGAGAAACAGTCAGTATAGTCAAAAGTTGCAGCAGAACATGTGACTCTGTTCTACATCCTATTAATCGATGCACCAGCATGATGTCGGGAGCCATTAAGGACCACAGAAGGAAAGGGGTTAATGCATGTCCTCTGGAGTGTCTATAATAAAATTATTTCAGGGCCAAGCCCTGCGAATATGTCCCTAAAGCATGTCCCTCGGGCAAATAGGGCCCAATTTATGTCCCTAAGGCCAAATTCTATGTCCCGCTAGGCCCGTAGATGTCCTTGAAGGATTCTATGGGTCAGGGGTACAACACGTCCCTTACATGAGGACAGTGAGGCAAGAGAAACAGTCAGTATAGTCAAAAGTTGCAACAGAACATGTGACTCTGTTCTACATCCTATTAATTGATGCACCAGCATGATGTCGGGAGCCATTAAGGACCACAGAAGGAAAGGGGTTAATGCATGTCCTCTGGAGTGTCTATAATAAAATTATTTCAGGGCCAAGCCCTGCGAATATGTCCCTAAAGCATGTCCCTCGGGCAAATAGGGCCCAATTTATGTCCCTAAGGCCAAATTCTATGTCCCGCTAGGCCCGTAGATGTCCTTTAAGGATTCTATGGGTCAGGGATACAACACGTCCCTTACATGAGGACAGTGAGGCAAGAGAAACAGTCAGTATAGTCAAAAGTTGCAGCAGAACATGTGACTCTGTTCTACATCCTATTAATTGATGCACCAGCATGATGTCGGGAGCCATTAAGGACCACAGAAGGAAAGGGATTAATGCATGTCCTCTGGAGTGTCTATAATAAAATTATTTCAGGGCCAAGCCCTGCGAATATGTCCCTAAAGCATGTCCCTCGGGCAAATAGGGCCCAATTTATGTCCCTAAGGCCAAATTCTATGTCCCGCTAGGCCCGTAGATGTCCTTGAAGGATTCTATGGGTCAGGGGTACAACACGTCCCTTACATGAGGACAGTGAGGCAAGAGAAACAGTCAGTATAGTCAAAAGTTGCAGCAGAACATGTGACTCTGTTCTACATCCTATTAATCGATGCACCAGCATGATGTCGGGAGCCATTAAGGACCACAGAAGGAAAGGGGTTAATGCATGTCCTCTGGAGTGTCTATAATAAAATTATTTCAGGGCCAAGGGTTTTGTTTGGGGTTTGGGTTTTTTGCTGGGGTTGGGGTCTGTTTGTGCAGGGTTTGCCTTTTTCCTTCATGTCAAGGTTCAGGGAGGTGTTTAGGGACAAACCCTGCCCCAGGGTTGGGTTTGGGGTTGGGGTTGGGGTTGGGGTTGGGGTTGGGTTTGGGGTTGGGGTTGGGTTTGGTGGGCTGGATTGGGGTCGGGGTTGGGACTGGAGTATTAGGGTATGGGTCTGGGTCCAGTCCAGGGTCGGGGTTCGGTTTCGGATTGGGTTTGGATTCGGTGTTGGGGTTGGCCTCGGTACCGTTCCCTTGACACGGGACCTGGACCGGGGGATGTGCCGGTTCCGTTCCAGCTTGGACTCCATTCCGTTCGGCCGGTTCCCGGTTCCGTTCCTTGATTGGGAGGGGTTCCGTTCCAGACGACACGGGCGTGTGACCCTGATGTATAGATTCCCATTCCAGACAGACTGCTTCTGTCCCAGTCCCATTCCGCAAGCGGGTGCCTCCCGAGCGACGTGTGGATCCGGAATGCGCCCGACTTGGAAGGTTTCCATTCCAGATGACACGGGCGTGTGACCCTGATGTATAGACACCCATTCCATAATGACTGTCTCAGTCCCAGCTCCATTCCTGCACGTCTGGAACCGGAATGCGCCCGGATTCGGACGGGTTCCGTTCCAGACGATACCGGCTTGTGACCCTGATGTACAGAAATCCATTCCAAACGGATGGTCTCTGTCCCAGTCCCATTCCGCCAGCGGGTCTCAGCTGTGTGACGTCTGGAACCGGAATGCGCCCGGATGGGGACGGCTTCCATTCCAGACGACACGGGCGTGTGACCCTGATGTATAGACACCCATTCCAGGCTGATGATCACAGTCCCAGTTCCATTCTACTTCAGTGGAACCGGAACGGTCCCGGACGGACTTTCCGTTCAGTTCCGGCGCGTGGAATCGAATCTGGCAGTGCCCCGGTTCCATTCTGCATGGTATCGGACCATAACCATAACCCTAACCCTAACCCTAAATCTTCACGTTCCCGCTCTCGTCCAAGTTTTCTGGAACCGGGATCTGTGGCATTGGACTCGGCTCGCTCTCTACTTGTTTTTTTTTTTTTTTTTTTTTTTTTTTTTTTTGTAAGTTCCCAGACCGGGAATTTTTTCTTCCATAGTAAATTCATAGGCTCAAAAGCTTGCTGATGTGCTGAAAATGGCTTTGGGAGTGGTTTCCCAGATCTATGGGATGGCGGTTATGCAAAGTGCCCAGAAAATGAAGTAAACTTACGTCGCACTTTACTTTGGCCTATTGGACCAAACTTGAAGACTTCAAACGGCCGTAACTCTTCGGAGAAAGGTCCGATCCGGCTGAAATTTGGAGGCCACGCCCGGACACACCCCCTGACTACGCCCCCACAATCCGTTCCCGTTCGGATCCGTACCGGCCCTAACCCCATTTCGGGCCCAAGTGGTACGGTCCTGTTCC